>RJWJ010002624.1:0-24326 GCA_004363605.1 Indri indri | reverse complement strand
TCATGTCTGGCTTACTGTGCTAACCAAAAAAGGCAAAGAATGTGTAAGCCCTGCTCCCTTCAGTGAATTGTCTTGGTGCTCCATGATGGTCTGAGTTCACAGTGTCAGCTGGATCTGCAGGAAGCAGAGGGGTGTTAGAGACACATTTTCTCATGCAAGTTTGGGTATCTGTGAGACAAGATTCCAAAGCTTTGCCAGGAGCATAAATCCTAGGCATTATCTCAGAACTACACATTGGGCCTTACCCTCTACATTTTAAACATTTCTTGGCAGTCAAATAAGCCCAGGCAGTTTAAATAAACCCAGGCAGTTTATTGTAGGTGCCTGCCACCTCCTCCATCTTCTCCTTGAGGATCCTGAAATAGGGTAGCAGGTCAGACATAACTCTTCCCTATTTCATGGCTCCCCCTGGCCCCTCTGGGGTAAGACAGGGTTTGCTGCAATAGGTGTTTGCAGCTGAATGGAAGGTCCAACTCAGCCCCTCACTGATCAGTACAAATTATGCACCAGTGGGAAAGGAAAAGCAACAGGCCTGCTTGAGTTTGCCTCATCTTGTCTTGCTTAAGATTGGTCATGAAGGAAAGGCAGTGTGTGCAGAGGAGAGTGCAGGAGAGAGCCGTGTGCACAGTGGTCGAGATCAGTCAAGTGGTAGGCAGGGGAGGCCAACGCGCAGGGTCTCCCTGCAAATATAAGCAGTGCAGGTCCTGAGCTCTCAAATTTCAGAACCAGGCAGGGTAGCATGAGTGTTAGATTAAAGGCTTGGTCCTGTATTACACACAAGAATAAGGTATTTTAAACAAGGAGCATCTGACCACCGTGGCACATCATTTCTCTACCTGGTAGTGCTTGGTGTACTGAAGAAGAGCTTATGGGATGCAGCACCCACGAATGGGTCTCATCACATTGAAGTTGGTTTTAGTGGTATCCTGCAAAGAGACCTGAATTTCTTCTGAGAGCAGCAGTTGCTGAGGGCTCAGCTTGGAACCCTGTAGAGCTTTTGGACCACACTTCTGCAAGAAGGCAGGCTGGTAGGTTGAGACAAGAGATTCTTGGATTTTCCTGAGATATGTTTCCTTTACCTGTCCAGAACCAAAGAGAATAATCTGGAAAGGCAGGGAGCATAGCCAGCGGGGAGAACTAGGAGGCAAGTGAAGGCTGGGTTGTATTTGGGGGGTAGTTTTGTTTGGATTTCACTTTTAATTTTTTTATTGGTCCATGGTAATTTATAGATGACTTTATTGAGAAAACCTGAATCTACTTTTTTTAAAAACAGGGAAGAGATGGGAGATCACATAGGACTACTGAATCTATTTAAGGGACTATAAAATCACTATAGCCTCAGTTTTATCTAATCAGAGCTTGCTGTGAATTGTAGCCTGCTCATCTCTCCTCAGGACATTAAGCTAGGTCATTTGTCCCAGTTAAGCAGGTACATGTTTTAATAGTTTTTAGGCAATCACTACCTGTATTTGGCTATTCAAAGTATGTACCCAGATATATGAATTTGAACCTCTTGGTCTGTAGGTCTTTTTTTTGTTCTTTTTACCAGCCTCGATGGTTTTTTAGCCTTTCCAGTGACAGTCCCACTGGTGCCCATTCTCTAGTGATGCCTTCCTCCTGGGCCCATGTGCCTGCTCTTAAAATAGATGTCCCTTTGAGAAGAGTCACCCAGTGGCATGAGGAGGTACGGCCAGGATCCATCCACTTCAGAGTGGCCTGAATAGAGAGCTTTCATGTAGAACACATTTCCTTTTATTTAAATGAGTTTCTTTGGTTATGTCTAGAACAGAGTATCAGCCTAAGCATGATGGGATCCCAAACCCCCCTCCCCATACCTCCTTCCAAACAAGAACAACTGAGTTTTTTTTTAATTGACTAGGATAAAGTTATTTGAAGTTAAAGTGGCATCTAATCCAATCAACTGCCTTCCCTTTTAACCTCAGTGAACTTGCCAAGTTAGTCTGACGATTATCCAAGAGCGAAGAGCCTTGAGTTCTGATCCCAGCTCAGCTCACTGGAGACTCAGTGGTTTTCAGACTGTTCTTAAGGGACTTGTTCAACCCTGGAGTGCTCCACAGCTGCCAAATATGGGTGGCTGGGAGTCAAGGTGTCTTTTAAGTGTCAGCTTTGATCAGAGAATTTGGGCAGGGAGTAGCTATTCTGTAACCATTTTACCCTTTTTGTACCTAGCATTCAGGAGAATTTTATTCAGTGAATCCTTGTCCAGAATTAAAGACTTGGCCTTCATGCTTTATGTTAATTTCCTTTGGAGGATATACAGCCAAAAAAGAAAACTGTTAGGGAGGGAGAAGGGCTCAGAACCTCAGATTTGAAAATAGTTTTCAGTTTCAAGAATGTGAAAGGTGACAGTTGACCAAAGTCGAGGTCTCAGGAAGATTACCTGATGTGGTGTACTTGTGCCTACTGTCATGTTTCATACATTGTTAATGCGTTCAGCAGATGTGCTGTTTGCTGGACACTGCGGGGCCTGGTGGATGCTGGGTGAAGCAGATGAGCCTGATCCTGGTCTCCAGGATCTTACTAGCTAAGTAGGAGAGTCATTGTTAATTTACATAAGTTGTTTAATTTTAGTTGTGGTAAGTTTACAAAGGAAAGAAACAGGGTGTTAGGCGAGCTTACTTTCTACCCGTCTCTGTTCAGTGGCCTGTGTGAGACGCTCTCATTTCAGGTGGGAGACGCATCACCTGCAGTACTGTGGAGGGGTGTGCCCTATTCCCTCCTCCCATTCCTTGCTTGGACCTGTCTTCACAACTTGAACTCAGTATTCTTCATTTGACCTGTTTCCTGCCTTATCATTCTTCTCAACAGTTGTTAAGCTTTTACCTTTAAATCCTCTGTCTCTCCAAGTGTGCATAGGTATCTGGCATCAAGGAATTTAGAACTTGCAGAACAGTCTCATGGTCCGGTTGTCTCCATTTCAGATAAGGAATGCAGGGAACACATCCATGGTCACACAGAAAGGCAGAGGCAGGACCAGCGCTAAGCCCAGTTCTTCGAGTCTCAGCATAGCGCTTTCTGTAACATTCCTACAGGAGAGGCTTTCCTCACCAAGAGCCCAGCCTCAGGGACCTCCTTATCCTTGCGGAAACACCTAGAAGAAAAAAGATAAACCCAAGGGGGCTATCAGCTGCAGACCTCACAGGCCCAACCTCACATGGCCCAGGGTGGTTTTCTGTACAGATTGACCAAGAATACGTTTTTGGGGGAGCTGAGGAAAGGAAAAAGTACGCCCCATTCTTGTCCTCAGGGGACTCATATTCTAGAGGAATGTAGAAATCTCACATGTGTGGAGAGAGAGCATAGAGCCACCTCCCAGGGGCTCAGGTACACGCCTGTGCAAGGGAGAGCTCTGGAGCAGGGGGAGCTGGGAACAGTCTCCTGGGTGAGGAGGAAAGATTTTCCTAGAGAGGTGGAGCTCCACAAATAAACAGGGCTTTGCTAGGGCCAGGAGAAGAAAGAGACCCCTCCAGGCTTGAAGGGAATCCTGAGCAAATTGCTCACACAGGCAAAGGGAGTTGGGAAGTTGTGAGAAATGCATGTGGGCAGGGGCTGTCTTTAGAAGGCCTGGAGCTCTGAGCAATCACAGGGCTAGCGGGGTGCCGTGCTTCGCTCTCTCAGAGGAGTGGCTTGATGGAAGCCGGGCTTTTGGAAGATAAGTCCAGTGGCGTGTTTACAGGACCTTTAGGCCAGAGACTGCTAGAAGGCCTCATTAGGGACTTACTGTGTCACTCAGGTAGAAATGAAGTGGTCCTGATCACAGGTAGCAGCAGTGGTTTATTTTGAGCTTCTGTAGTGCTCGTTTGCAAAAATGAGAAATCTGGGTTTATCTCTAAGTGTTAACGTAGAAATTACAGCTTTACGGTGATTTTTTCTAGCTATGTCTAGATGGAGTCTCCAACTAATTGTAAAGACTGAGTGTCTGCATTTTATTTTATAAGGCATTTTGAAACTTTTGAGAACAAATTAAAAGAGAATGCAAATATTAAATATCACTTCCTTTTACTTTCAGATCTCAAGTACTAAGTTGAATACCTTTTAATTTACTGTTGACGGTATTGCACTCTGCTTTTCTTTTTTGATATAACGTTTTACCTTTGGAGAGTTGGAAAACCCTCCAGAGTTTGTGATGTAGCTGAACGGGGTGGGTGGTCCGCTGGGGATAAAGAAGAGCAAGAGGGTGAGAGCGGCTACACGGCTCGGAAGCGTGCCCGTCAGCACGCAGAGACTCACCTGCGTTGTCATCTCTTTGTCTCCTTAGGAGTATAAACAGAAGCTTGCACGAGTAACCCAGGTGCGCAAGGAACTGAAGTCCCACATTCAGAGCTTGCCAGACCTCTCGCTGCTGCCCAATGTCACAGGGGGCTTGGCCCCCCTGCCCTCTGCTGGTGACCTGTTTTCAACTGACTAAGATGAGTGTCGTGCCCCAGATTCCCATCTGTACCAGCAGAAAGAAGAAGGCAAGTCATGGTTGGGAATAACCTTCTAGTCTTTGGTTCTATCCCTTCTTCCACCCACCCCCAGCCTCAAGAAAGAACCAGAGACTCTGATTCTCCTCTCCGGACTTTCATCTTGAGCACAGTTCAGAACAGTGGCGAGTGGAATCTGGTTTGGATTCGTATTTGCAAAGAATACAAACTCTTTCTCCCACTTCATGTTCCCACCCCCCAGCTGGTTTTCCATTCTTATATCACTCTTTACACCTAAGAAGTTATGAAAATCATGTATACTTCTGGAAGCTTTTAAAAGACTCTTGTCCCTCATGACAGCATTTTGTCATGAAAGTAGCACCTCCTTTTTGAGCTGGGCTTGTTCAAGTTCGATATGGGCTTTCACTGAGGGACTCGCTCTGGAGACATTGGCTTTCCCAGCTGCCATGTGCCCCGGAAGGTTGGAGGCACAGCTGTGGAGCAGCTCTGCCATAAAGAGTTTGCCAAATCTCTTTACCGTAAGAAGCCCTTACCGTTACTCCTGCTAGCCATGTGTATTCAAAGGTCAGGTGCGTCTATTTTGTAGAGTCTAGCAATAAGATTCAAAGCTCATCAGGGACGTAAAGGCACAGTTCAGAGACAGAATAACAGGGATCACGGGCATGAATTAGAAATCAGTCATCTGCTTCCAATTCCTACATACAACCTTTCCAAGCTGCTCTTCTCAAGGGCCCCTCCCACTGTCATAGAGCAGGTTCCTAAGAACAGGATGCTGTGGCCCCTGGGGGTTGTGAAGGCAGTTGTTAGGGGTGGCACTGGTGGGCCCCAAAAGATAAAGGCCCCACACACAGGTGTGCTACATCTGAGCTCTGCATGGATGTTGCTTTGACTCTTTTTTCTGGGAGTGGGGCACACACTAACATTTAATCCACTGTGTGGGTGCATGTCCATGGTATGGTGACTACACTTGAACATCTCCTCTGCAAATAGGACGCTGAGCATGTCCGTCAGGTCACGCCACTGCACAGGTCCTCGTTCCCGCACGAAGAGGAGTATTTGCATCAGATGTTACTAAATAGCTCATCTTGGGCAGGAGAAAGGGGAAGTCGGGGATATTAATTGGGGATTTTAATTCCATTATCATGCCAGCTGACATTATGACTTTATAATGCAGAGAGAATTTTTACCGTGCTTATAATAAAAGATCGGCCTGCTAATATAAATCATTCTAATGTGGCAGGCTTGTTTTTGACATTGGAAAGGGCAGAAAACAATTTGCCCAATAGTATAACAGGAATGATAGCCCAGAGGCTGAAATCCAAAAGCTATAAAAAGGAATTCAATGGAGGGGGCGTCAGAATCTCCATTAATTTGAATTGCTGTTTCCAGGATCACCAAAAATCTCATGTAATTTTACATGTTAAACATGTTAAAACATAATCTATGTTTTATAAAGTATAACAGGCTTCCCTTCAAGAAGCTGTCCTGCCCATCATGACGTGAGAACAATGAAAAGTCAGGGCAGGTATTCAGTTGAACTCTGTGTAGAGCCTAGTAGTGTTTAAGCTGTGTTTCAGGTTTGAATACAGACTGTGTGTTGTTCGCTTATGACACTGCCTGTTGTTCTTTCACTGTTAAATTAACGAGTCTATAAGGTTTTTCTTCCAGAGGCCACAGGCGTCGTTACTAAAATTGCAAGATAAATTTTAATCTTTGCTGCTTCTGCACATACGCCCCCTCCCCCGTATGGTGTGCTGCTTTGGTCCTACATATATGAACTTGTTTCTGAACAGGCCCATCTGGGACACTCTTTGCTTTCCCCAAGGAAGCAAGATTTTACCAGCCACAAACCAGACAAAAGGGTATAGTAGAAATTTGCTCTAATCAGCTCGATGAAAGTATGTTTTACCCAACCAAGTCTTTGACCAGCAATCGGTGCATAATTATTACAGCAAGAGCAAGAAATGAAATGGTAGCAATTATGTAAATGAATGTGTTGGCCTCTTAACACCTGTTACTAGTGGACTTCCTGTGAGGAAGTTAGTTTTGTTTTAATGAATGCTTTTGTTTTTTAAATCTTAATTCTTCCTACATCCTCCCAAAGTGTGCTTACTTCATTTGTTTAATTTAAATGACCCTTTCTCCTTGTATGTGTAAGGTGATCTAGCGGGGTGGGGTGGGTGGTTTTTCTTTTTGTGTTTTTTCTTCTTAGGGCATCTGTAGGCCTCAAAGGACCTTTCCTTTAGGTCATATTCCTCAGAAAGTCTTTGATCTTGCTTTGTTTTTGTTTTGTTTTTCTTAAAGAATATTTTTAAAGCTTAAATTTGTATATTAATTTAGGACTTTATTTAGAAGTATAGGCTGTCGTTGGTGGCAGCAGTATATTCTGAAATGTCTCATAGATATATATTTTTGAATAAAGATGGTGTTGTTGAACAACAATCGTGTGATTTCTTTTTTTTTTAACCTACCCTGTTACAGAAAACGCAGTGCTGTCTTTGTAAGCAATGGGTGATTAGTAATCACCAATAGAAAATGTGCTGTCTGCACAGATTCTTGTCCCTTAGGAGTTTTTGTGACTGCTAGTGGCACATAAATACTCAGCACTTACATAGTATTTTCTGGTTCTTTCCAAGGGCTCAATTAGCTTTAATTAGCCAATCCACACAGTACCCAGGGGAGGCGCCACCATAGTTTTATCCTCACTGTACGGAAGTGGGAACTGATGGAGAGAGGTTAAGTGACTCTTCCTCGGTACCACACAGCCAATCTCTGGCAGATTAAAACTTGGAGACTCTTTGATTTTAGCGTTTTCGTTCACACCACTAGGCCTCCTGAGAGCTATTTGATTTTGGCAATACAGTAAAAGCCACTCTAAACATTAAAAAGAAGAAAAATATGAGATAATTGCAAACCCAAATGGTGTGTCTTTAAAAAACATTTCCATGAGTTTCCTTTGTCCTTTTCACTCGTGTGTTCAATGAAATCATATTGACTGGATAATACTGGAAAATTGTTTCAGATAGGTCCTTTTGAAGCAATTGGTATGTTTGAAGAAGGATCGTTTTAACCTTTCCCCTGGGTAAGGGCAGCCTTTGCTAGAAGAAGTGGAGTTACCCCTCTATTTCTTGATGCAAAAAACCTTGTGGTAGCTGTGGTCCATCAAGACTAACTGCAACTCAAATCAAGTCCAGTATTAGGAAAGTTGAGACTATACATTACCCAAGTTCCATTTTAAAATATAACGGTTGAATGTAATGTGTGAATCTCGGGAGAGAAGATCTCCTTCTGTGTCCCCAGGTTTCATGGCCTAGTTAATTTCTTCACTCCTACCTATAAATAGTAAGTCCATTATTCTTCTGGTTTAATTAGCACTTCAGGCTACAGAATGACTCTGAGGTCCTTAGAGCTGAAGATGGAGCTACCCAAGAGTTCATGAATCTGTCAAAATGCTTAACCTTTGTGATTAGAGCCATTAACTCTCTGTGTGACCTTCCTGGACAAGGTATTTTCCTCTCTGGGCCTCAGTTTTCTTATCTTTGAAATGTGGAATTAGACTAAATTATTTCTAGGCTCACCGTCAGCCCTGAAAGCTTATTATTATTGTGTGGCATCACAGAATGCAGGACTGAAGTCTTTGAGAGCCCTGGATGGCATATCCTGGGCTCCCACTCACATTCGTTAGGTAAATGAGTAGTATCACCATTGTGCTATAGACACTTCCAGGAAACCCTGCAGATCGTACGTGGTCTGTAAGGATCAGGTCGCAATAGACAGTGCCAAGACTAGAAAGATGGGGGTAAACACAGTAGTTCACTAGGCACACGCAATCTGCATTTGGCTTATTTGAGATCTTTAAGAAAAAGCCATTTTCTAGGATGGTTTTGCTCTCTTACTTTCTCCTAGAATAATTCATCTTGCTAAAGCTCATTTCTCGCCACCACCTCTGTGGGAATTTCCATTTAAAAATCATGCTTCCACTCTGAGGCACAGATTCAATTAAGAACCCATTATTCTCCTGTACAGTTGGTTGAGATTCATACAACTTTATGTAGTGTTGAAAGCCGAGTTTGTTCAATATTTTAGACTCTGAAATAATTATTTTGCATTAAAAATTCATTTCTATGACTGGCTTGATAAATATTAAAATTAGCAGCATGAATCAATTTACCCAATATTTTTTGTGAATAAGAGGCAGCTGTGGCAAGTGATAACCTTTATCTTCTGATCTCTTCTCGCTGTGATGACCTTGGACAAGCCACTCAGGCTTTCAGGACCTCAGCTGCTGCCTAAAGGAAATGAGTGGGGTTGAGTAACCTCTGAAGTCCTTTCCAGACCTAAAGTTCTATGACGAGGCTTTCAGAATATTTCTTCCTACCGAGGATCTTCTTAATAAACTGAGTACTTGCATAATGTACTCCATGGCTTTTTATTTTTAATTAAAAAAAAAATTTTTTTTTAATTTTTTAGCCAAATTTAGCAGTGGGGGTTGTATACCAACTTTAGTGACACTAATGTTAATAAGTTCAGATCACCCACTACCATCGGACCAGCCATTCATGGCTTTTTAAATACCAACTGTATGAATTTTGAGTTATGAAATAAATCAAAGTAGTTAACAAACATACTTATTAATAACTTTAAGTGAGGCCGAGTGCGGTGGCTCATGCCTGTAATCCTAGCATTCTGGGAGGCAGAGGCGGGAGGATTGCTTAAGGTCAGGAGTTCAAGACCAGCCTGAGCAAGAGCAAGACCCCATCTCTACTAAAAATATAAAAAAAATTTAGCCAGGCGTGGTGGTACGTGCCTGTAGTCCCAGCTACTCCAGAGGCTGAGGCAGGAGGATTGCTTGAGCCCAGGAGTTCGAGGTTGCTGTGAGCTAGGCTGATGCCACAGCACTCTAGCCCAGGTGACAGAGTGAGACTCTGTCTTAAATAAATAAATAAATAAACAATAAAAATGTTTGTAAGAAGGGCCTAGTGCTATGTCCTATGCAAATTAGAGGCTCAGTGGTGTCTGTTACTATGTCAGATAATGGATGCAGGTGTTTACATGCATGTGTAACTGGAGGTTAAAATAGATGTTTGTTGGGAGGCAATAGTAACAGATACCACATGCCTATATCATATGCAGTACTTACAGTGACGGTCAGAAACCTAAAACCTCAAACCTCCTCACCCATGTTGAGGGTATAAAAAGGGTCAAGAGTTAGTTGACGGAGGATGCTTTTGGTGAGAATTCCTTTGAAAAGAGCTGTTGGTGTGTTTGGAGTCTTCCTAGGAGGAGCAGTGAGTTCCACCTACCCCTTAACCTCAAGGCTAGGGAAAAGGGCCTCCAGGGAGCTAAGTGGTGTCCCCTGTAGGGAGGCGATCTGGTGGACAGGCAGACCCCTGCCTGGAAGGATCTAAAGGGAGCTGCCAGGGGCTGGCTAAGTGCTTGAAGATGGAGCAAGGGAGAGGTGGCTGAGCTGGGTGCAGCCCCCACTCTTAGAGTTTGTCAGAGCAAAGGATGCATGCAAAAGAACTGGCCTGCATCCTGGGGTGATCTCCGAGCCTGTGCAAGAGGGGAGGGGTTTCCTCAGGGAGGTGAACTTCAGACTCACAGAACTGAAGAAGCAGCAGAGAGCAAAGAGCCAGGGAGAAAGCATCATCCCCACGGAGGGACGCCTGGTGATGGGGCATGAGAATGGGGTGAGTGGGGGAAGGGAGAGAATGAACCACCCCGAGGAGTGTCTGAGGAGCCAGTGGGAGAAGGAAGCTGTTAAACCTTTGCTCAGCCTGTGCCCTGTCGCCACCACCACACCTCAAGGTAGGTCTGGCTCTTGCTTTGCCTTCTTTCTTCCCTCGTTCCCACTGCTCTATCCCTGGAAGGGTCAGAAACCTTGTTAGTTACACAAGGGAGGCGTCCCTTCCTCCACGCTGGCTTCCCGCCTGTAGCAGGCGCAGAGAAGTCAACTTCCCATGATAAGCCATTTGGATTATAACGTGGGAGTGGACATTTAAATTTCTGAATCAAGACTGTTTGCACCTTAAGTGTGACTGCAAGAATCTGTTTTTAATTAAATAGGAATGACCAGAGAAGTTGCGGAGACTTCAGTTTTCTTCTAGAGTTAGAGGATACAGTACACTAGCCCCACAAATTGGATTTCAAGGGACGCTAGGAAACAAAGTTGCTTTGTAATTGCAGTCCCACAAATCTGCTTGTGTATTGTAATGGTTTTATGATTTATTTCAGGACTTTAATTATTGGTTCATCTTTCTGTTTTTGTTATAATACTTAAAAATTTCATTTCCATAACCTCAGTTTGTTTATTTGTGAATTCATGAATGATCCTTCTGTGTATATGTGAACACATTTTTCAAAATTGTGGTACAATATGCGTAATATAAATTTACCATTTTAAAGTGTACAATTCAGTGGTATTTAGTACATTTACAATATTGTGCAACATCGCCACTATCCAGTTCCAGAACATTTCATTCCCCCAGCAGGAAACCCTGTATACGTTGAGCGGTCACTCCCATTATCCCTTTTTTTCAGTAACACTAATCTGCTTTCTGTCTCTGAAATTGCCTATTTTGGTTATTTAATATAAATGGAATCACACAATATATGACCTTTGTGTCTGTCTTCTTTCACTTAGCATAATGTTTTAAGGTTGGTTCATCCATGTTGTAACATGTATCAGAATTTTATTCCTTGTTATGGTTGAATAATATTCTATTGTATGGATATGCCACATCTTATTTATCAATCAGTCAATGTATATTTGGGTTGTTTCTACAAGGAGAGAAAAGAGGGAACGACAGAAAACATGTTTCAAGAAATAACGGCCATTCCCCAAATTTGATGAAAATTATAAAGCCATAGATTCAGGAAGCTCAGTAAACCTCAGAAAGAATAAACATGAGGAAACTACACACACTAAGACACATAATAGTCAAATTGCTGAGCCACTGATAATGAGTACAAAGAAGCATTACGCACAGAGGAACAAAAATAGGAATGACATCAGACTTCTTGTCAGAAATTATGTAAGCCAGAAAAGAATAGAATGCCATCCTTAAAGTGCTGCTGAAGGGGGAAAAAAGTCAATCTAGAATTCTATATTTAGCAAAAATTTCTTTCAAAAACGAAGGTGAAATAGATTTCTTCACAGCAACAAAAGCTGAAAGAATTCATCACCACCAAATCTGAACAGTAAGAAATATTAAAGGAAGTTTTTCAGACAGAAGAAAGATGATTCAAGATGGAAATCAAGGTGGATCTGTGCAAAGAAATGAAAAGCATTGATAATGATAATTACATAGAGAAGTATACAATTTTTTTCTGATTTAGATCTCTTTAAAAGATAATTGTTTAAACAAAAATAATAACAATGCATTTGGGGTTTACAACTTACAAAAAAAATGCAATGTATGACAATAATAGCATAAAGGTAAAAAGGGGAGAAATAAAAGTACACCAGTAAGGTTCTTATGGTATTTGTGAAGTGTTATAATGTCACTTGAAGGTAGAATGTGATAAAGAGTACCTAAAAAGTCTAAAGCAATCTAAACAAAACACACACACACACACACAAACACAAAGAATTGTAGGTAATAAGCCAACAAAGAAGATGCAATGAAATTTTAAAAATTACTCAATTATTCCAACGGATGACAGAAAAAGAAAAAATGAGCAAAGAAAAGATGAGACAAATAGAAAAAGATATCAAGATGATAGACTAAACCCTGATCATATCAGTAATCACATTAAATGTAAATGGTCTAAATATCTCACTTAAAAGGCAGAGATAGATTGAATTTTTTTTTTAAAAAAAAGCAAGACCTAAACATATGCTGCCTACGAGAAACAAACTTTAAATGTAGACACAAATGGTTTAAAGGTAAAAGGATGAAAAAATATATATCTCGCTTACACTACACAAAAGAAAGCTGGATAATAATATTAGGCAAACTAGATTTCAGGGGAAAGAATATTACCAGGGATAAAGAAGGTCATTTCATAACGATAAAAAGGGTCAGTTAATCATGAAGACATAATAATCTTAAACATTTATGCATTTAATAACAGCATTAAAATATGTAATTCAAAAACTGATAGGACTGCAAAGAAAATAGACAAATACACAATTATGGTGGAGATTTCAATACCTCTTTCTCAATAGTTGGTAGAATAATGCCATAGACTGAATGTTTGTGTTCCCCCCTCCAAAGTTCTTATGTTTATTTATTTTTTCTTTTCTTTTTATTTTTCACAGCTCATTCAGCATCAGAACAGAGTTCTTATGTTTAAACCCTAACTCCCAGTGTGACGGTATTTGGAAATGGGGTCTTTGAGAGGTAATTAGGTCATAAGGGCAAAGCCCTCATGATGAGATTAGTGCCCTTATAAGAAGAGACACAAGAGAGCTTGCTTCCTCTCTCTCTCTCCCCACCATGTGAGGACACAGCAAGAAGGCAGCTGGCTACAAGCCATGAAGTGGTCCCTCACCAGAACCCAACCATGCTGACACCCTGATTTCAGACTTCCAGCCTCCATAACTGAGAAAGAAATGTTTGTTGTTTAAGCCATCCTATCTTTGGTATTTGTTACAGCAGCCTGAGTAGACTAAGACCAATAAGTAGGCAGAAAATCAAGGACTTGTACAATACTATTAATCAACTTTGATCTGATTGGTATTTCTAGAGCACTCTACCCAACAACAACAGCAAAATACAAATTCTTCTCAAGTGCACAAGTAACAATTACCAATGTAGGCCATATTCTAAGCCATAAAGCAAATCTCAAATTCAAAAGGATGCAAGTTATAGAAAGTACATTCTCTGACCACAGTGGAAATAAGTTAGAAATCAAAATTGAAAAGATCCCTGGGAAATCCCCAAATATTTGGAAACTAACACACTTCTAAATAACACATGGATAAAAAAAGAAATCAAAACGGGAACTAGAAATTATTTTGAACTGAATGAAAATGAAAACACAGCCTATCAGAATTTGTGGAAACACTTCACAAAGAGTAGAAGGGAACTTCTCCAACCTGATAAATAGCCTCTATGGACTACTCATAGCTAACATTATACTTGATGAAAGACTGAAAACTTTCCTCCTTGGAAAGTTCTTGGGAACAAAAAAAAGATGTCTTTTCTCACCATTTCTATTCAACATTGTAGTGGACATTCTGGCCAGGGCAGTCAGGCAAGGAAATGAGATAAAAGGCATCCAGATTGGAAAGGAAGAAATAAGACTATTGATATTTGCAGGTGACATGATCTTGTGTACAGCAAATCCACTAATAAACTGCTAGGACTAATAAACAAGTTCAGCAAGTTTACAGGGTAAAAGGTCAATATACAGAAATTAATTGTATTTCTAAACATTAGCAATGAGCAATCCGAAAATAGAATTAAGAAAATGATTTTATTTTCAATAGCATTGAAAGCAATACAATAATTAGGAATAAATTCAACAATAAAAGTGTAACGCTTAGCCTCTGAAAATAACAAACATGTTGAAAGAAAAGAAGAACTAAATAAATGGAAAGATAGGCTGGGAGTGGTGGCTCACGCCAGTAATCCTAGCACTCTGGGAAGCAGAGACAGGAGGATTGCTTGAGGTCAGGAGTTCGAGACCAGCCTGAGCTAGAGCGAGACCCATCTCTACTAAAAATAGAAAAATTAGCTGGGCATGGTGGCGTACGCCTGTAGTCCCAGCTACTCGGGAAGCTGGGGCAGGATTGCTTGAGCCCAGGAGTTTTGAGGTTGCTGTGAGCTAGGCTGACACCACTGCACTCTTAGCCCAGGCGACAGAGCAAGACTCTTGTCTCAAAAAAATAAAAATAAATAAATGGAAATATATCCCATGTTTGTGGATTAGAAGACAGCATTACTAAGATGGCAAAGTGATCTACAGATTTAATACAATTCCTATAAAGATCTCACAGGCTTTTTTATAGAAATTGACAAGCTGATCCTAAAATTCATATGGAAATTGTCAAACAATCTTGAGAAAGAAGAGCAAAGCTGGAAGACTCACTCCCAATTTCAGAACTTACTATAAAGTTATAGTAATCAACACTGTGTGGTACTGTCATCAAGATAGACAATGGATCAACTGAATAGAATTCAGAGTCTGGAAAAGTAATCCACACCTTTATCATCATTTGATTTTCAACAGTGTCAGGACCGTTCGATGGGGAAAGAACAGTCTCTTTAACGAATGGTGCTGGAACAACCGGATAGCCCCATGTGAAAGAATGAAGCGTGACCCCTCATGCCATACATAAAAATTAACCTAATAATAGACCCGAAAGTAAGAGCTAAAACTATAAAACTCTTAGAAGAAAATATAAGAGTAAATCTTCATGATGTTGGTTTAGGCAAAGCTTTCTTGGATATAACACCAAAGGTGCAAGCAACAAAAGAAAAAAAACAGATAAATTGGACTTCATCAAAATTAAAAACTACGAATTCTTCAATGAACACCATAAAGAGAGTAAAGAGACAGCCCCCATGATATCTACAAACCGTGTGGCAAGGGTTTGAAAGGGGGAATGAACATTTCCCTATCTATGAAGTGATATTCCAGTTAATGTACTGGAACTGTAAATATTTTTTTCCATATATTCCTTAAACAACTTAGCGACATCACAGCTTTACAGATGAGGAAACAGAGACTCAGAGACGTGACCTGCTCAAGGGATGATGCCAGCGATAATGAAACTGGGATGCTACTCCAAGTCCCTCTTGTCTCCAGCTCTCTTTCTGTCACCCGGCATTGCTAGTCATACAAAACCTGCAGCCTTGTTTTACAAGGGGAAACTGAGGTCCAAAGAAAGGAAATCTTCAAGCCCCCGCAGCCATCTCCTGCCTCCTGGTTTGTTGCTGTCTGTTACGGCAAATGAGAGGGAACCTATGCAATAAAATCTCACTTATCTGAACTTATCTAGCACAAAGTTAACATAAACAATAGACTATTTTGAAAGAAACAATTTCATCACTCTTGAAGTTGTGAGGGAAGGTCAGTTGGGCAGTACAAAGGACATTCCCTTCCGTAAGTGGAAAGATGTGAATTTGAGAGCTGACCGTTATTAATCAATTCTGGAACCTGGGATATGTCTGGTGACCTTGCTGTGCCCCAATGTCCTCATCTCTTACATAAGAGGATTGTATTTTACCCCGTCCCAGGGTGGGTGGGGGCGGGCAAGATCAGAGACGATGCCAGGTTTCAAAGACAATAGAGTTGGAACAAGTGTGGAGATTGCTTTACAGCAAGAGGACTCAGGCTAAAATTGCTGAGAAGTAGAGCTCTTTTTGCACTATATGCTACTGTTTTCATTTAATGAATAGTTACGGATTGCTTGTCAATTGCAGGCAAACAGGCACTGTGTTGTTTGTGGCTGCTTTTGCCCCACAACAGCAGAGTTGAGTAGTCGAGGCAGAGGCTGTATAACCTGCAAAGTCTAGAATACTTTGTGGCGCACTTAACACCTATTACCAACTCCAGGGAGGAGTCCCACTGCCTGGAGCAGGGATCCCCAACCTATGGTGAGTTGTTTAATGATTGTATTATGTATTACAATGTACTAATAATAAAGTGCACAATAAATGTAATGAGCTCAAATCATCTTGAAACCATCCCCCTCCTCCCCAGTCCGTGGAAAAATTGTCTTCCACGAAAACGGTCCCAGGTGCCAAAAGGGTTGAGGACTGCTGGTGTGGAGGATAGCAAAGCGTACTAATGCCTGCCACTAGGAGCAGCAATCTCAGCATGTCAGCCCACTGCATGGTTTGCAGGTGTTGGGGTTGCCAAGAAAGACGTGACTCACACAGGCCCTGGATGAAGAACACTTTATTCATATAAAGAAGAGACAAAACAAGGTCAGCTTCAGTAGGAAGCGTCAATCCCCCATGGCCAGCGGGTCCCACTGGGGGACTGACACTCACTATTGGGCTATTACACTACTGGGACCCTGTTGCCCCGCTGCCAGGAACAGATAGAGCGGTGGGCTGGCCAGGTGCCACATGACACACATGCCTAAGCAGACCAAAGACGTGCACATCACGCCCAGGAGAGGGAACGATATTTCCAGCTGAGGCGCTGTGGCCAGCACAGGTGCTGAGGGTTCCTTGTCTTCCTACATGGACATGCTTTAGGCCTGAGGCACTTACATGCAACCATGCAAGGGTCAGCAGGCTGTATGTGGCTGCGCTTCCCAACATACTTACAAGAAAGAGTTTGCCCATCTCTAGATTGATATATAATATGCACCTCAGCCATGATGGCTTCTGAATTATTAGGCTACGAATTAACGAGGTCTCCATGTATTTCCTAATGTGCACTTTCAAAATATCAGATGCTTAGGTTGGGTAGTTCTCCTCTCCCAGGCTCGGGGACCCACTGCATCGTGGCGGCCTGTCGGGTATGCATCTGGGCTCAAAGCCAGGTTAGGATGCATTTTACTTCCCCGGATAGGATCTCTGTGACATTGCTACCCTGGACGATTTGTTTCCACTTCAGTTAAATCAGATTAGTCCACTCGGCGTGCTCTCATCTAGGGCAAAGAGCCCTGAATTTGGAACCCAGCTGAAGTCCCAACTCCATCACGGCAGAACTGGGTGACTTTGAATAAATCCCATCTTGGCGTGGGGCTGACTTATCAGGAAGGCGTAAGTGTTTGCAGCTCTCCCGGGAAGGCTTCTCCCCATGTTGCACGTTAACCGCTGTATGGAGAGGCAGCGCTGGGGTGGTTACAAGCATCAGCTCCAGACTCCACTCGTCTGAGTCCAAGTCCCAAACCCATGACTTAACTGTGCTCTGGCCAAGTGGCCTCACTTCCGATTATAGGCTCTGTCTCCTAGGGTTATGGGGACTTCATGAATTCATATTGCTCGAGTAAGCTGAGCTGCATCCCAGCTAAATAAACACAAGCTGTTTACTGATCCTGAACAGTCTGTGCAAACTCCGGGAGTGTGAGCTGGAGACGGGGCACAGCTGGGCTCACTCTGTCTGCTCTGGAGGTTCTGGGGTACAAAGTGTGTCCTCTTAAGGTCACAGCTGTTGTAAGAAGATGCCAGAGAGGGACACAGGCCAATTGCAGAGGGGTGGCCAGGCCTCAAAACCAAGTCCTCCCGGGAAGGCACTGATGCTCAGGAACGGTTTGGCCTGCGGGTGGAGGGGGAGCAAGGATGGTAGGGCTCAACGGCTGTTGATGAAGGTGGGGACGAAAATGGTTTTCACCTTGAGAATAAAACCTGGGCAAGAAAGAGATGGACATTTCAGCTGAGAGAGCTTCTGCTTGGTCATCGGGAGGGCTTGTTGTCCTCACCAAGGCTGGGTGACCCTTCTCAGCTGGGGTGCTGTTAAGGAGTGTCTTGATTAAGGTACAGAATTGGAAGAAATGAAACATACAAGGCCCCTCCCAGATCCAACAGTCCAGACTCTAATGTTTCCGTTGGCTTCGAGATTGGACTACTGGTAAGTATGGTAGGAACAAAGCCATTGCTATTTTAACATTCCAAACTTTGAAGCTGGCCAAGATCTTTATAAAGAATGTCTGCTCACATGCCTTGGGCCACCTCCTGATAAAGTGCTCAGTGGTCTGATGTTGCTATAAGACACTCCCCTCTCCCCGCCGCCTTCCTCCCATGGATTATGACACATGGATAGTGGTGACAGCTCCTGGCAAGGTCAGGAGTCAGCCCGGCCTGGCGTGTCATGGCAAGGTGATTTGTCTGAGAGCTGTCATTGCTCGAGAACCCAAAATAGGACCTCCAAACTCTCTTTTGATATTTACTGTGGTTGCCTTTGAACCTTCAAAAGGACCATCCAGACCTGGCCCCTAGTTTGCCTGGAAGGCAGTGGCATCTGGACATTTCAATGGCCTGGAAGTCTGTGGAGTCATTCCCAGTGGTAGCTTTCTTATCTGCCTCGGCCAAAACAAGCACAGAGAGTTCTGGTTATGAGACAATAAAGTTTATTAGGCTCTAGAGTTACATTACAGTATGACTTGTTTGACATGGTTTCAGAAAAGCCATGGTTCAAATCAAGCTCTCCTGCCACCATCTACCTCACCAGCCATGGAACAGACCGTAGTGACCTCTTGGTCACTGGAGGCATCAAATCGAGCCTGTGCGACCACTTATCTGACGAGTATGCTGGGGAAGGGGTTCTCAAATCTGTAGAAGAGGGGCTGCAAACTCAAATGCCTACAAAGGCTGGGAGGGCAATGGATAGGAAGGAATTTGGCCAGCTGTGGGCAGCAGAGACAGGCGGTGTGCCTGCTAAACAGATGGCCACTGCTTAGTTCAGCCAAGTGTCGCCATGCTGGATTGGATTTCCAGATTGTCCGAGTTTTCTAGGAGAATCTGGAAATCTGGATTTGTATGTAAAAAAAAACCTCTCAATTTTTAAACGTTGGAAACTAATTTGAATGTTTTTGGAATACAAGCTTGCCACTTTTACAAGCACAGAGTCACTCTCTATTGCGTACCATGACAGGAGTCTGCATAGCTGACCACGGTCTCAGAAAGACCCCCATTCTTAGAAGAATCTGTTAGCCTTGGATTGGAACCGACAGGGACCTTCGAGTGAATCCTGTCCATCAGCTTGCAGCCTGCCATAGAGACAGGGGCACTGCCCAGAGGGTGAGGAGGCCTTGGGTCTGATCCCTCTGTGACCTCAGGAAAGTCTCTGTCCCTCTCTGGCCTCAGCTACCCCTTCTGGAATTGGCCTAGAGCATCTCCGGCCCCTGCCAGCTCAAATGGTCTAAGATGCCACCTGGGAGGAGCGAAAAGTGAAGAGTGTTGAAAAACAGAGCTGGTTCTTGATTTTGGGTAAAGCGGTTGTTTTCTAGACTGATTGTCCCTGCATCTTTAGGTAGTTTCAAAACTAAGAAAAGAATTGATCAGAAAGGAGGCTTTGCCAGTGGCTTCCAGTCTGTGCCAAAGTCTCAGGCTGATGGAGGCGATCTGTTAGCATCCGTCAGGTGCCGATGGTGAAGAGTAGGTGTTGACAGAGGCAGGTGGGGCTGGTGACAGGTGGGAAATGGCAGGTGAGGGTCACCCAGAGGCCTGGCCTCTCACCTCTGTTCTCACTGACTGCGGCCGGGTAGTCCATCCTGTCTCTGGCCTCAGTTTCCTCTTCCGAAAATGAGAAGTTTGGCGGGATGGTTTCCAAGCCCTCTTTGAGCCCTGGAATCTGTGATTCCAACAGATGTATGTTTCGACGTTGTAGTTTTGTCATCTGCACAAGGACTTTAATTTTTTAAAAATTCAACAGATGTTTCTTAAGCACCCACAGGCGATAGGCACTATGGACACGGCAAGGAAAACTAAACACAGTCCCTGCCCTCGTGGCACGTACGGTCTTGAGGGTGACAGTGACCAGTCGCAGAAAGGAACCGTGTGCTCAGGAAAAGTGCTATGACAAGAGGACTGAGTTTTCAACAGGAGGTTCAAACCTAGTCAGGTGTGGACAGGGACAGCTCCTTTGAGGAAGTGACCCTCGAGCCGAGATCTAAAAGGTGATCGCGGGTAAGGAGGAAAGAGAAGCATTCCGGAAGAAGAACAGCATGGGCAGGGCCTGTGCCAGGAGGGCACCCAGAGGAGCCATGCTGTTAGTGCGCAAAGAGCGAGGGGGGTTTGTGGGCAGGGAGGCTGGCCAGGTTCGGTGTGAGCGGGACCCCGTGGAAGCCTGTGGCCCGTGGACCATACGGGGCACGCGATGCTGAGAATACTGGGAAGTGCCTGAAGGATTTCAAGCAAGGAGAGACAGGATCCGATCTGTTTTGAAGACTCCTCTGGATGCCATTGGGAAGAGACAGGTGACAGGGGGCAGGCCCGGGGTGGGGTGCGAGGGGTGGAATAGATGCAGGGGACCTGTGAGGAGGCTGGCAGCCACATCCCGAGGACAGCGATGGAGGCCTGGCCCGTGTGGCAGCACTCGAGACAGAGCAAGTGGTCAGACCTGAGAGCTGGTTTAGGATTTCGAATCCGCAGGGCTTGGTGATGGGTGGGACACACCGGCTGCTGGCGGGATGTTGAGGCCGACTCCCGGCTCTCGGGGCAGCTGCACCTGAAAGCTAGTCTGCCTCAGATCTCTCTGTGTCCACAGTCACTGGGTCCCAGCAGCCCCTAAGATGGCCCCGGGGTCCCCACTTCCTGGTTTCCCTGCCCGTATATAAGTCCCTCCTCTTGAGTGTGGGCTAGACCTGCCGACTGGCATCTAACAAATAGAACATATCGGAAGTGATGGGTGAAGAGGTCGGGTCACAGAGGGCTGGGCTTCCGTTTTGGGCGCCTTCCTTTGCTCTTTCAGTTACTCGCACTGGGGCAAGCCAGCCACCGTGACAGGTGGCAGCCTTGTGGAGAGGCCCATGAGAATGAGCTTGGAAAGGGACCTTTTGAGGCCTGCACAGCTATGTGAGTGGGTCTGGAATCTGGTCCTCCCCGAGTCGAGCCTGGAGATGACATCTTGACGGCAGCCTCATGGAAAGCCTGGAGTCAGAACCACCCAGCGAGGGCGCTATCAGATTCCTGACTCACAGAAAGTGAGAGATGATTATGTGCTATTTCCAGCTCGTAGGTTTGGGGCGATTTGTGAGGCAGCAACAGATAATCAATATAGTCCCAATATAGGCCACGAGCTGAGCTCTCGGTCTCCCTGAGGCTGGGAAGGGAAGGGTTAACTCCAGAGCCCAGCAAGGTTGGCGCCTCCAGCTTGAGGGACAGTTCATTGCAGAGTGAGCCAGTGGCTCAGCCAACATTTGGGGCTGCTGCCAGCTGGGGCTCAGCCGTCCCGGGGCGCCTGTCAGAGCGGAGGCCCTTGTTGAGGGGGGAGTTTTCTGGAAACTGACAGATCTATTAGCAGCTCTGCCTCCCTGCATCTGCCCAGGATGCACCAGCTGCGAGTAGCACTAGCGCAGCTGACCAGCCTGTGTCCCCAGCGGGGGTCAGGGCTGCCTCAACTCTTCAGCTCCAGGTCCTGGGTATGCTGTGTTGAGTCCAGAGGGAGGTGCTGGGGGGCTACCCCAACCCCAGAGACAGCTAATTACCAAGTCAACATCTAAGGAGTGCCTCCTGGGTGACGAGCCCTTGCAGTCACCATCTCGTTTAATCCTCGTGATAACCAGGCCAAAGTAGGAATGCCTATTAGCCCCATTTTACAGGTGAGAAAACCGAGGCCCAAGGTTGTGTGCCTGGAAAGCACAGGGCTGTTCGACTTCAAAGTCTGTGTGGTGATTCGCTCTGCCTCCTTGGCCCCGCGATGATAAAGATTATGGACCAGGTGCCTTAGTGATTTGGGGGAGCTGCTTCGGGGTATGAGGTTGGGGGGCTGAGGAGGCAGGGCTCCTGGCGCCATCCCTGCTCCAGTGAAGGCAGCTCTACTGTCTCTGGCCATGCCATTAAGGGACATGTCAAATTTTATTTGAAAAACAGAGTTCAAAAACAACACGAAACAAAACCAAGTTGCACTTCAGAAATGTGTGGTCTGTCTGAACTGAGAATGTTCCAGTCCTACGTCCCCACATACTGTGTGACCTGGGGAGCTAACAATGGTCCCCAGCTCATGGGGATTTAGGGAGGATTCAGGGAAGTCAAACATGTAAAGCTCATAGCACAACACAAGGCACGTGGTAAATGCTCAGGGTGGTTGTCTTGTCTTCAAGGGAGAATTTGCTTTAACAAAAGGGGAATGTGGGCCAGGCGAGGTGGCTCACACCTGTAACCCTAGCACTCTGGGAGGCTGAAGTGGGAGGATTGCTTGAGGCCAGGAGTTTGTGACCAGCCTGGGCAACATAGAAAGACTCCAATCTCTTAAAAAAAAAAAAGAAAAGAAAAGAAAAATTAGCCGGGCATGGTGGCACGTGCCTGCAGTCCCAGCTACTAGCGAGGCTGAGGCAGGAGGATCACTAGAGCCCAAGAGTTTGAGGTTGCAGTGAGCTATGATCGTGCCACTGCAGGCTAACCCGGGTGACAAGAGACCCTGTCTCAAAAAAAAAAAAAAAAGAAAAAAGGGGGGCTGTGGAGGGGTAAAGCATTACTCTAGGCAATAAAAAGCCTCTGAAGGCTTCTCACAGAGTGACCTCCCTCCAGTTCGTGTTTGTGGAGAGGCCCCTGCCCAAGGCCCACCATACTCAGGGAGCTGTGTGCTCTGCTGGGGTACTTGAACTAGGAGATAAGCCCGGTGGGGTTCGGGAAAGGGAGGAGAAGTAACCGTTGCGGGTTTTCTCTGAAAGCAGAGCCTGGAGGAGGTTGAGTGGACGGTGATAAGATTAGAGACAGCTGTGGAGCCATAAATCCTGGCTCTTTGCCCTTGCAGTACCCGAGGGATTAAGTTGACTTTAAGAGGAACCAAAGGAAAGAAGAGAGGCCACCTCCGAGGGTCAACTGCGAGGAGAGCTGAGGTCCAGATTCTCGCCCTGAGTCCAAGTTCTTTCTCCAGCACCCCTGGAGGCAGCCCACCCTGTCCCTGCTTGAACTCCTCCGGTGATGGGGAGCTCATTCTCTCATGGAGTGTCCTGTTCCCACAGGGTTCGTCTCTGAATGTTCACAAGACTTCTTGTTCCTCCAGTACAAATCCTCCCCTAAGCAGCTTCATTCGATAATGCAGTAAGTCTTTGGGCACCTGCAATGTGCCAGGCCTCTCATGAGAAGGGAGGACACAGCACTTGAGCCAGGCATGGTCCCCGCCGCCGAGTCAAATATTGAACAATATTGGTGTAGCGGGCATCAAATATAGAACTTGTTTTTCTTCTTAAAAGGAAAAGCTTTCAATGTTTTACCATAATTATGATAGGTGCAGACATAATCTTTATCGAATTAATGAAATTCCCTGGGTTTTTTAGTATTTAAATCCTAAATGAATATTAAACATCAGATGGTTTTCTGCATCTATTGACATGATCATGCAGTTTTTGTCTTTTAATCAATTTGTGTATTGAATTACCCTAATTGATTTTTTAGTGTTAAATCAACCTTGTATTCCTGAAGTTAACGCAGTTTAGTTGTGGTACTCTTCTATATATTGATGGATTTGAGGGGTTAATATTTTATTAAGGATTTTTCATTTATATGTATGAGTAAAATTGACCTACAATTTCCTTTCTTGCAATGTCCTTGTCCTGTTTTGGTGTGAAGGTTATGACAGCCTCATAAAATGAGTTGGGGATTATTCGATCTTTTTCATTCCCTGGAAGAGATTGTCAAAGGCCAACATTGTTTCTTCTTTGAATATTAGATAGAACTTACTAGTGAAGCCATCTGGGGTTGAAGTTTTCTTTATGGGAAGGGTTTTAACAACTGATTCAATTTTTTTAATTGTTAGAGGATTATCTATAGGTTTTCTATTTTATCTTGATCAAAATTGGTATTATACCTTTCTAGTATGTTGTCCCTTGCATTTAAAATTTCAAATTTATTGAATCGCAGTTCTTTAAAATGTCCTCTTTTTTAAAATGTTGGCGGCATCTGTAGTAATGTCCCATTTTTTTATTCCTAATATTATTTTTTTGTGTGCCATTTCTCTTTTTCTCTAGACCAATTTTATTCAGGGCTTTGTCAAGTTTATTCATCATTTCAAAGAGCTCTGGGTCACAGCATGGAGGAGAACTGTCCTGAGAGTTAACTCCACTGAAACTAGTGTGAAGGAGAAATAAACCTTTGTTGTGTTAAGCCACCAAGACTTTGGGTTTCTTTGTTACTGCAGCATAACCTATCCTATCCTGATAAATACATCTTCTCTGTACTGACATTTTGTCTCCTTCTTTTGGTAAACACTGAGAAAGATATAATGACTCTTCCATTATGATTTGGATTTGTATATTTTTCCTTATGGTTTTTGTTTTGTACATTTTATTTTATTTTATTTTATTTT
>RJWJ010002623.1:0-97697 GCA_004363605.1 Indri indri | reverse complement strand
AGGCCAGTCTCACTGGAGATAAGTGATATCTCATTGTGGTTTTGATTTGCATTTCCCTGATGATTAGAGATGTTGAGCATTTTTTCATATGTTTTTGGGCCATTATTCTGTCTTCTTTTGAAAAGTTTCTGTTCATGTCCTTTGCCCACTTTTTGATAGGGTTGTTTGATTTTTTCTTGCTGATTTTCCTGAGTTCTAAATAGATTCTAGTTATCAGCCCTTTATTGGATTTATAGCATGCAAAAATTTTCTCCCGTTCTGTAGGTTGTCTGTTTGCTCTTGTGACAGTTTCTTTGGCTGTGCAGAAGCTTTTTGATTTGATCAGGTCCCATTTATTTATTTTTTGTTGCTGTGATTGCCTTTGGGGTCTTCTTCATAAATTTCTTGCCTAGGCCAACGTCTAGAAGAGTATTTCCAATATTTTCCTCTAGAATTCTAATAGTTTCACTCCTTAAGTTTAAGTCTGTTACCCAGAATGAGTTGATTTTTGTGAGAGGTGAAAGGTGTGGGTCCTGATGCAGTCTTCTACATGTGGCTATCCAGTTTTCCCAGCACCATTTATTGAATAAGGATTCTTTTCCCCATTGTATGTTTTTGTCTGCTTTGTCAAAGATTAGATGGCTGTATGAGGATGGTTTTATATCTGAGTTCTCAGTTCTGTTCCACTGGTCAATGGCTCTGTTTTTGTGCTGGTACCAAGCTGATTTGATTACTACAGCCTTGTAATAAAGTTTGAAGTCTGGTAAATTGATACTTCCCATTTTGTTTTTATTGTCTAGGATTATTTTTGCTATACAGGGTCTTCTCTGATTCCATACGAAGTGTAAAATTAATTTTTTTACATCTGTGAAAAATGATGTTGGTATTTTAATAGGGATTGCATTGAATCTGTAGATCACTTTGGGTAGTATAGACATTTTAACAATGTTGATTCTGCCGACCCACGAGCATTGTATGGTTTTCCACCTGTTTACGTCCTCTGCTATTTCCTTCCTCAGTGTTTCATAGTTCTCCCTGCAGAGGTCTTTTACCTCCTTAGTTAAATATATTGCTAGGTACTTTATTTTCTTTGTTGCTACTGTGAAGGGAATTGAGTCTTTGATTTGGTTCTCGGTATGACTGCTATTGGCGTATATGAATGCCTCTGATTTGTGTGTATTGATTTTGTATCCTGAGACTTTAATGAATTAATTTATCAATTCCAGGAGCCTCTTGGTTGAATCCTTGGGGTTTTCTAGATATATGTTGGTCTTTATTCATGATTTGCCTAGTCTTCATATGTATATGTATATATGTGTAATCTAATTCTTTCATCATAGATGTTCCACTCATATTACTGGTACTAATGTGGTTTTCAAGGAATGCAGCGGGGGCAGCTGTATAACAAGGCCATGCCGACGTGACTCACAGACAGGGCTGTATGAAGCAAAATGTACATTTATCCCAGACAAGTCCCAGACTGCAAAGGGATCCATAATGTTTATGCAAAATCTAGATTCTGTAAGTAACTTCTATCTCAAAATTCTGTAAGTATCACACGGGAACGCTTAGGAAAATTTAATTGGAGAAGCTAGATTTTCTACTATGAAAGTATGTGTACCAATAGAAAGAAAGGAAATTACTCAGGCAATTAATTAAAGGCCATTTTCGCCAGTCCATGTGAGGGTATGTCTGGATATTATCCCATCCTTTCTTGTTAACCTGTTTCTTTTCTTTAGATGTATAGTACTGTACTCTTCTCATTAGAGTCAAACAATAAACTCTTAGAACATCACTCCCCCCATTGACTTCTGTGGGCTTGTATATAGAGCTACAATCTTACTTTTAATTCCTTTTCTAAGTGTTAGCCATGCTACTTTTCTAAAGTAATTTATAATGTGGCTTTGGAAAGGACTGACATTCTAGATTTTCCATTATCTTAACACTACAGCACACCAAGCTACTGCAAAGTGATACTGTACAAAAACATATGACTGTCTCCACAGAACAGACTTAAGGAAAAAAACTCACAAGTACCAATGTGTATAGCCAATCAAATAATAACAACACAGTAATGCTCCAAAGCTAATGTTTGACCTGAAATATCTAGTTTAAATATATTAATATAAAGCTCACTGAATAAGAACAAGTACCTTGAAGTCAGGTAGACGTGAAATTGAAAATCTGCCTGTTGTTTTCAAGCTATATCACTGTGGGCAAACTGCTAAATCTGAGATTTAGCTTTCTTACCTTTTAAATGGAAATTATAATACATACTTCACATTGTCATTGGTATTAGGTTTACAAGAGCTAATATAAAGTATTGCCACAGTATTTAGCACAAAGTGACTACAAAATAAACTTTAAATTTTTAGTTTTTAAAATTGATAAAATATTTGGAAAATAGCCAGTTGTCTCTTTCCCTGGGTAAGCCCAATCTTAATTAATGCAAATACACTGTAATTATTGTAATTATCTAATGAAAGTTTCTAAACATGTAAAAAATATTTTACAATATGAAACATATCAAAGTTGTCAAAAACAACAAATAAAAATAAAATACACTACCTCTATATATAGTAAGACTAACTTTCTTAAAAGAAGCAAATTTTCATATAACAAATCACTACCAACAAATACTTCCATAGGCTTATCATCTCTTACAAAATTTAAAATTCTTTTGGAGCCTAGGGCATTAATGATGAAAGGCTTGAATAAAAACAAAGACATGATATTTCCTTCTAAAACTCTTAAACTAACCCGAGTTAGATATTTATGTAGAAATTGTTTTTCAGACAAATAAAGCTCCCTCCTGGAAATATTTAACACATGACTTAGGAACTTTAATCTGCTGAATCTGGATCAACAAGGCTGGTCAAAGAACTCAGTATGCAAATAGATATCAAATCATGTGACACAAGAGGATCATCAGAATACTATGCGTACTATCTGTTCCAAACTATAAATTCCAAAAGCGTTTGACTGTAAGGAAATAACTCATGCCCTCTACCTGGAACATAAATAATAATGAAGAAGATTATGTAGCTGAAATATGAAGGGCAACTAATTATGTAAGACATGACTCAGAGATAAACACTGTACTTTAACCATGTGTCTTGTCCAGAATAACGCTAACTTCTAATTATCATAACATAAATTAAATATACTGCATAGTATCTGTACCCAAGGCATCAGCTCAGATACAGGAGAGATACGATCTGAAATATTGAATATTTAAATCCATTATTTCCTTCCCTTAATCTTCATTATTCCTACTTTATGCTCAGCACGATGTTAGAAACTGGAAACACAGAAATAATCAAAGATAACAGCTCTTGAGGAACTCAGTTTAGCGAGAAAGGTAGAGACACAAGAAAAAATATATATGTTATAATACAAATGAAGAAGAGATACAGAGATATGAACCAAGTGCTATGAGGGTGGCAAAAATGTTTTCCAAAGAGATGAGTTTTGAGCTGGGATTTGAAAAAAAAAGAATATGAATTTGCCAAAGCAGGAAGGGGAAGGGTATTTTATACAAAGAAACAGATTTACAAAAGCAAAGACTGGAGTAAGGCAGGATACCATGCATGATTGTGCAAGTTTAACACTGCCTAAATTATTTTCATCATGGTCATTAAAGATTTTAGCATTTATTAGAATAATTTGCAGGCATACGGCAGTAAAGGAACTTGAGAAAGGGGTGCCTTTTTCTAATTTGCACAAAATTACCATCTGGGTTAGCAAAGTCCCTAATAAAAGTTTCTGGCATATTCTAAGGATAGAAAGAAATTCAGTGTGCTAGAAGCAAAGGACACATGGTGAGCAAGAGGCAGGAAATGAGGCTGAAACAAGAAATGGGGGCTGGACGTGGTGACTCACGCATGTAATCCTAGCACTCTGGGAGGCCATGGCGGGAGGATCTCTTGAGGTTAGGAGTTTGAGACCAGCCTGAGCAAAAGCAGACCCCCGTCTCTACTAAAAATAGAAAAATTAGCCGGGTATGGTGGTGCATACCTGTTGTCCCAGCTACTCAGGAAGCTGAGGCAACAGAATTACCTGAGCCCAGGAGTTTGAGGTTGCTGGGAGCTAGCCTGATGCCACAGCACTCTAGCCCAGGCAACAGAGTGAGATTCTGTCTTTAAAAAAAAAAAAGAAATGGGGACCTACAAAGCTAAAAGTTTGGGTTTTATATCCTCTCAGCTTTAGACTGGTGATGTGATTAGCTTAATTCTTTCAGGAAGGTAATCCTAATTGTGAAGGATAGGATGGAGTTGGATAATAGTCAAATCAGGGAGACCAGTTGGAAGACCATGGCAGCAAGCAGGTTAAGAAACCTGAATAAAGGCAGTGGCAGTAGTAGGGGAAAGAGGGATCAGGTTTCATGAGCACTTCATATCAGCAAGAGGGTCATCAATCACTGCTTTGATTGAAAACTATATTTTTCTCCCATCCAATATAACCCCATTTGGAAGATGTAAACCAGAGCCACATAAAAAAACTCTTAACACTTAGATCGAAAGTATACAAATTTAATAATTTAAGTTCTTCTAAATCTGAGCTTACATCTAAAGACTTGGCATTGGGAAAGCATTGAAACAATGAAATGACACTACTAAATGTATTTCTTATAAGCTGAGGCTTACAGCAAGATGAATTCTTTTCGAATTCCACCCTAGTTTATGAGAACATTTTTCCAAGTTACTACATTTTCAAAACTTGGAGAATATTCATAGATTCAATAGTAATGAAATATTCATTTGCAGAATTATTGGATACCATTTACTACTTGCCACTAAAAGAGAAATAATTACGTTTCCTCATTTTCTCCCTACCCTTCCATAACAGTATTATTTTATTTCCATCAAAATTCACCACAGCCAATAATAATCTACATTGTAGAATATCTATCTTCAAGTTTTTTGATCAACTATGAAGATGTGGAACAAACATAGACAATTAAAGAAAGCCATTTTCTCTACTACACTTTTAGGGGGCAGCTAGAAATTACCACAAACCTGTTCTTTTTTCCTTAAACTTAATTCAAGGGGTCTGAGCTCCCCAAGCGTCTAGAAAAGAAAGTAAGAAATTATCTTAAGCCGTTGTGACAGCTGCCATCAACCCCCACTAACATGATTTATCTGTTAAAAAACTTTACCGGTACATATTGATAGTTTTACTGCTTCCACTCCATCCAAGGATGCAAAATAGATGTCAGAATGTTAAACTATGAAGTAATTTTTAATTGTCAGGTGATAAAATCTGTGGAGTATGTATACGGCAGTTAACTGCTCACAAGTTATTGTAATCTTGTCTTCTAATTGATTTTTTTCAGGTAATTGAATTTTGTAGAGCAGAAACACACAATAAAGATGCTCCAAACCTACAAAACAAAATGTGCGATCACAAAAGCACATGGGATGTAATCATGGACTCTCATGATTTTCGGACTGTATCTCCCATGACAGGAACAAATCTACCACCTCATCCTACAATTTCATTGCTCAAGTCCAAACAGCGAGTAGTCTGTTTAGTACTTGATAAATCTGGAAGCATGGACATGGTAAGACAGTTTTTTGCCCTCTTAAATTAAGTGCTTAAGCTAACAGAAATATAAACTTAATCTTAGGTTTAGTTTTAGTAAGCTACTAATATACATATGTATTTATGTTCTAATAAATTTTAGTATAGTGATTTTATATAGATAAGCACTAGAAGATAATATGCTAAAATAAAAACGTTGGTATATTAAGATTTTTGGATTATGAACAATTTTTACTCCTTAACTTTTAGTTGTAATTAACTAGAAAAATTATAACTGAACAAAAAGAAAAAATGAAAATCATCTATAAGTCTGCCATTGAACATGTATCATTTCAGTCTTTTTTTTTACTAACGTAGTTCTTTTTTGTCCTCAAAAATGTGATTAAATTTTATATAATGTTTTATAATCTGATTTTTTTACTTAATATACCTTAAATACTCCCCATGTAAAATATGATTCCATGACATAATTTTAATGGCTTTATCAAATATACATATCATAATTTAGTCAAACAATCCCCTATTGTTGAACATTTGGAAATTTTCAACTTAATAATAAAAGAGTGTTGCAATGAACATCTTTGTATGCATTTTTAAAATTATCTCTTTAGGAAAAATTCCTGAATATAAAACTGTTAAATAAAAAGGTAAAGATTTTTAAAGCTTTTCCAATATAACATAACTGATTCTTTAAGATTTTCTTCAACTTTTTAAACAAAATGAAGTTAAATTTTAAAACACATCAATTAATTATTATCACGATCTATGGCCCATGAATCTGTTATTAATCTATCAAGACTTGGAGAGTCTCAGGAGTTGTTCATACATCTTTTTCTTACAGGAAGACCGTCTCTTTCGAATGAATCAAGCGGCAGAACTGTACTTGATTCAAATTATTGAAAAGGAATCCTTGGTCGGGATGGTCACATTTGACAGTATTGCTAAAATCCAAAATAATCTTATAAAAATAACTGATGATAACACTTACCAAAATATCACTGCAAACCTGCCTCAAGTAGCTAGTGGTGGAACTTCAATTTGCAATGGACTCAAAGCAGGATTCCAGGTAAAATAAAAGATTTTTAAAGTATCATTCGCTATTTACTATTGCTGTTAATTTCGTCCAGTTACTTTTGAACAAGGGCCATGAGTTCATGGGTCCCTCATTTAATAATACTGTGACCTGATCAAGGTAAATCATTTATGGGAAGAAAAAAAATAGCTTCTCCTACTTATTTATTGTTTAAGCTAGACCCTCTCTGAGTGTGGTTGTTCCACTGACATACTCCTGAGGTACTAGGTTGCACTGGGGAGTGGTAAGTAAGGAGAGAAAAATGCAGCGTGCACACAATGATCATGATTTTATTGAGGAGCTCCCCATTTCTCTAGTACTGCCACAGTCTGAGCTTCAGTGAGCAGAAAATAATACCATTGAGGGGATTGTGGAAGAAGAAAATTAATAACATCTGTATATTATGAATAAAGAAAGCCCCAGTTCATCAAGTCAAATTGACATTTAAAAATCGCAAAGATAGAGGTAGCCCCTCAAGCAGTATAGTACCATACCAAACAAACATAGGTGGAAGTTTAATTAAATCAAAATTATGAACTCAAAAAATTGGGAGCATCTCTAGAGCACTATTCCCACCTGCCTCCTGTACTCATTTGAATCCCTTCCAACCTAAGTTAGCCTTCATTTAAGCCTATTTATTGGCATGCTTTAAGTCACAAAAGCAGAAAACTACTTTCTTCACTGATCCTCTCCTTGCCTTAAAGTGGAGATTGCTACTCTTATCCTGGCCATTGATTAAAACCATCTGTTAACTTTCCTCATGATGTCTATTTGTCATAAAACATATTGATTTAAAGAAGAAGGCAGGCTCTGGATGTAGACAAACCTGGGATCCCGGCTCTAATATTGATTAGCTAAATGACCGTTAGTAAGTAACTCAACTCACAAAGTCTAGTTCTCCAATCGAGGTAATGTGAATGTTATTAGTAATAGTACCTATCTCATTTAATTGTGGGAGTTATGTAAGATAAGTAAATGCTTAAGAAAGGTTCACTATCATAATAATCATAATTCTTTTTATACATATATATTCACTTCTAAAATATGACAAATACTGTATATTGGGAATATGTCAGAATGTTAGGAGGTATTAGTTTATAAATTTTTTAAATATATTTTGATATATATCTTATGATATTTTAACCACAAAGTCTATTGCTGAATAGATTATGTCAAATCACATTCAGAAATACAAACAGCTCTTAATTACTTACATAATAAGCCATATCAATATACAAGCATTTTACTTACAAAGTTATAAAAACAATAGCTAACATTTATTGACCATATACTACATTATTGCCTATGCTAAATGCTTATCTGCATGCATGATCTTATTTTTTCCTTACTGTTACTTTGTGAATTGGGTAATATCATTATGCCCATTTTGCACATAAGGAAATGGAGGTTTGGAGTAATTAAATCTTTCTCAAGATTGTGTACTCAACAATTGGCAGAGGTAGGATTCAAAATCTGGTCATTCTGATTCTAAAGACCATACACTTAATCATTACACTAAGCTATCTATAAAACTCTGTTATATACTATATAATATATGTGTATGTACTTTCATATATAGCCTTGAGAAAAACTGAACACTAGCTACTCTAGTTAGCAAATGGCAGAGCTGGAATTTACTCTCAAGGTATCTAATGCCAAAGCTCTAAGCCAATACTCTCGGTAGAAGTCAGGAAAAGATGAAAAGAAAAAAGTATTCGTAGTAATTGACAAATTTATAAACTTTCTTCTTCATGGCAGGTCAAAGTTTTTTCTTTTTTTTCCCCAGGAAATCCTGAGATTCTCCAGCAGTAATCAAATAAAATGCATTAAAAAACATATACCACATCATTTAACCTTGCACACCCACTTTTGGTCATGACTCTGCAAATGCTATCTAGTCTGCAGTCTTCCAGAACTGTCTGGGTCACTTGCCTCCACCCCAAGTATCCCCTGGGATAATAATAACAACGACAATAGCTAATATTCACTGAGCGCTTACTATGTTCCAGGCATTGTTCTAAGTGCTTTATTTTTTCTCTCTTGGGTAGCAAGGGTTTACCTGAAAGGATTAGAAGTGATAATATTCAAGCTTTGAAAACCTACAAGACCACTGTAAATTACACTCATTTCCATATGGCAACTTGCCTAAAAGGACAATGCAAGAAGTTTCCTTTTGCTTACTCTGATGCAAAGGACTAAAGATTTTCCCAAGACTAAAGAAGAGGTTCATTCTTATTTTAAATATATTAAGATATGGCATTGTATAATTAACAACCTGGCTTGTCACTATCAGGTAATTACCCAGAGTAACCAGAGTACTTCTGGTTCTGAAATCATATTACTAACAGATGGGGAAGACAGTCAAATAAGCTCATGCTTTGAGGAGGTAAAACAAAGTGGTGCAATCATCCACACCATTGCTCTGGGACCTTCTGCTGCCAAAGAACTAGAGACTCTGTCAAATATGACAGGTAAGCCTTTGGAATATAGTTCAGATAGAAAATAAATTTTTAATCTCTCTCATTCCAGGGGCTCTTTCTCCTTAAACTATAAAGCTGCTAAAAAAAATTTATCCTAAAAATTGATCTTTGTCCCTACCTTGTCAAAGTCAAATTCTTTCCCCCTCCTCCACTTCTTCATATACCAGCTTCTTCTAATATACTCAACGTTTGCTGTCCTCATTCATTCCTCCCCCGTTTTCTGCCAAGATCGCTAAAAAGAAACGTCTTTCTCTGTGATTACTCAACTGCAAGTCCAAAAGTATTGCTCAATTCCAAAATACCACTTAATCCCGCAGTAGAGATTTAGACATCCGTCTTTTACAGATGAGGAAATGGAAACCTAGACAGTACAAATGATTTGCCCCAGGCCATAGAGTCCTAATTACCAGTTCAGAGCTCTTTCCATCATCCCACCCTGCTTCCCACCTCACCAAATCTTGTTAAATCTTAGTTTGGAATATTTCTGTATTTCCCCTTTCTATCTAGTCCTACTACCACTACTATTACAATCCACAACCCTTGCCTAGGTTACTTCAATGACCTTCCAGCTGATCTTTCTGCCACTTATTAATTCAATAAATATGTATTGATGGCTGTATTTGTAGCAGTCACTTGTGCTAATCCTTGCTTTCTGCAAACTATTTTTTCCTAACTCCTTACACTCAACTAATCTCTCTCTTCATTAATTTCTATATTATTTAGTCTCTTTTTTTTTTTTTTTTTTTTTTTTTTTTGAGACAGAGTCTCACTATGTTGCCCGGGCTAGAGTGCCGTGGCGTCAGCCTAGCTCACAGCAACTTCAAACTCCCGGGCTCAAGCGATCCTCCTGCGTCAGCCACCTGAGTAGCTGGGACTATAGGCATGCGCCACCATGCCTGGCTAATTTTTTCTATATATTTTCAGTTGTCCGATTAATTTCTTTCTATTTTTAGTAGAGACGGGGGTCTCGCCTGATTTCAAACTCCTGAGCTCAAACAATCCGCCCGCCTGGGCCTCCCAGAGTGCTAGGATTACAGGCGTGAGCCACCGCGCCCAGCCTGTTTATTTTCTGTACTTAATCAATTTTCACTTTATGCTAAGCAGCTGGCTCAGAAGAACTATCTTAAATTTCATTTTTATAACATTATTTAGTTCTTAGACCAGTTTTAGTAATGTGGCAGGACTTACATTTGATGATTGATTGATATAAAAACAATAAAATTTGGGCTGTTTTGTAGAGATTCCTTCATTTTTATCTTACCTATTTTGAACAAGGTTTTAGTTAATAGGATTACATCTGGGACACTGATATACTGAAAGTTCATAAGGTTCTGGGAAATTCATCTTTTGTAAGTTTAAAAAGAAATTTTAAAATAGATTTTAAATCATACTGATGACATCCCTATAGCAAATATAATTTTCCCATTTAAAATTCCATTTTAGGAGGACATCAGTTTTTTGCCAATAAAGACATAAATGGCCTTATTGATGCTTTCAGCAGAATTTCCTCTAGAAGCGGCAACATCTCTCAGCAAGCTCTTCAAGTCAGTATATCAAAAAAATTATTTGTTTTCTCACAGTTGTAATAAATTTCTATTATCCTAATTAGTAACTCTTCTTTCTCTAATAAATAACTCTTTTGCCTAAAAGTATTTCATGTATGCAGAAGAAAAACATCCTTACTGAATTTGCTTTTCCATGACACAGCCACCTTTTCTTTCGAATTCTTCTATTCTTTATAATTATGTATGCTTTTTATTTGTAAAGTTCTTTAAAATAATCCTGTTATTTTAATTGAGATCTTAAAAACAAATTTAAAATTACTCTAAACTCTAAACTGACTAAACTTAGAAATTCAATTACCTATAAAAACAAATGGGTTTTATGTGTTTGTTATTTTTATTTATACAACAGTTGGAAAGTAGAGCCTTGAATATTACAGGGAAGAAATGGATAAATGGTACAGTGCCTGTGGATAACACAGTTGGAAATGATACTTTCTTTGTTGTCACATGGACAATACAAAAGCCAGAAATTCTTCTTCAAGATCCAAAAGGAAAAAAATATGATACTTCAGATTTCGAAGAAGATAATCTAAATATTCGATCTGCCCGTCTTCAGATACCAGGTATCGCAGAGGTAGGTCTATTCTTTTTCCCTGTGCTTTATTAATCAAGTTCTGCTTTTAGAAGATGAAAATAACACTGTCCATATTAAAACAATGACAGATCATCTGCCATAAAAAAGAAGTCAAATAAAATAATTAGGGATTCATATCCATACTGTTTACTAATTTGTAAAATCAGATATTAAAAATCATTATTATTACTCTGCTTAAATTTCTAAATAATTTTATATTCCAAACAAGGAGTAAGAAAATATTACCGAAGCCCTCAAATAGATATTTTTGATTTTCAGACAGGCACTTGGGTTTACAGCGTTCTAAATAAGCATGCCAAATCTCAATTGCTAACAGTGACAATGACCACTCGAGCAAGAAGCCCTATCACAGTTCCAGTAATTACAACTGCTCACATGAGTCAAAATACAGCTCATTACCCTAGCCCAATGATTGTTTATGCACGAGTCAGTCAAGGGTTTTTGCCTGTTCTGGGAATCAATGTAACAGCCACTATAGAAACTGAAGATGGACATCAAGTAACATTGGAGCTCTGGGACAATGGTGCAGGTAATAAGAATCTACATTGACTTCCACTAAACTTAAAATCCTCCTACAGTTCCATGACCTAGAAGTCAATATTTCCTGTGTTTGATAATGAACCATACTTTAAAGTAAAGTAAATTTAATTTTAAAGTTTCTAAAATTTTTCTTAGTTATCTTGACAAGTCATAGCCACAAGCACATTTATCTTTTTTAAATTTTATGAACAACTTTACTTTTCCTATGAAAAAATGGACAGTTTTTCTCAATTTTCATTAATGTCAGTGTTCCACATGTGCTTTCTCCAGTTCAGTTATATTTTCCTTATTTTGATAAGGAAAAATTCTTTTATGAAAAAGTAATAATAATAGTAACAACTAGTATTAATTGAATGCCTACCATGAATCAGACTTTTCCAAGATCACAGAGTTAGCAAGTGGCCAAGCCAAAACTGTTTGATTCCAGGGTTCATGTAATTAAAACACTATGCTATACCATCTCCCAAATCGTTGACATCACCAGTGCTCATAAACAGTTATGATTGTCATTTTTACATTATTGTATAACTAATTATTACATTTCAATATCAAGGTGCTGATACTGTCAAGAACGATGGCATCTACTCAAGGTATTTTACGGAGTACCATGGAAATGGTAGATACAGTTTAAAAGTACATGCCCAAGCAAGGAAAAATGCAGCTAGGCTAAGTTTAAGACAACGACAGAACAAAGCTCTGTATATACCAGGCTATGTTGAAAATGGTAAGTAGCATTAAAATAGAAATGTGTCTGTTGTTTAGGTAAATTGCATATGGCAAACATTGAAAATATAATGCCCTAAGGAAAACACAAATACATAATGGTATAATCATCTGTATGTTTCAAAATCATATTCGTATTAGTGGATCTAGAATAGACCTTTGTTTCTACATGTTTTGATCATATCCTGCTCAGTTCATTTGATTTACATTGAAAAAAAAAAAGTTACTGAGCACCTGCCATATTGCAGGCACCGTGCTAGATGCTGGGGCTCCAAAGGTAAATAAAACACAATCCTGGTCCTCAAAGAATTTGCATTAAATAGTAGAGATGGAAAGGTAAAAGATAGTTTTAACATAGCATAATGTCTCCTGATGAATTTTAAAATGACATAAATAAAACAAGATTTTTTTTTCGCTAAAACCTGTTACTTTTTCAATGTCTGCCATCAATGTTAACCCCTTTACAGCTTGAAGATCAGCTTACAAACTAAAGAATAGACATGACAGTATGAAAACTAATAACATTTTTTTTTTGGTAGGTAAAATTATACCGAACCCACCCAGACCTGAAGTCAAAGATGACATGGCAGAAGCTCAAGTAGAATACTTCAGTAGAGTAAGCTCTGGAGGGTCATTTACTGTATCAGGAGCACCTCCTAATGGTAATCATACTCATGTGTTCCCACCTAGCAAAATTAGAGACCTTGAGGCTAAGTTTAAAAGCGATCATATTCAGCTTTCATGGACTGCCCCTGGCAAGGTCCTCGATAAAGGAAAAGGTAAGTTTGAGATTATGTTTTAAAATATACTAAAACAGCGGTCCCTAACCTTTTTGACACCAGGGACCAGTTTCATGGAAGACAATTTTTCTAGGCGGGTGGAGCTCACTCAGGCGGTGATGTGTTTGACGGGGAGGGAAGCGGCTGTAAATACAGAAGAAGTTTCACTCACTCGCCGGCTGCTTTCTGTGCATTCTTTTCTCCCTCCCAAGGAAAAGTTTTGAAGTATTTCTGTACTTGCACAATTTCATTTATTTATTAACCTTCTGTTGAGTGTTCACACTATTATGTTCCTAAGAAATAATCCCTACTCACAACATTCAATTGAGTACAGAAGATACACAAGTAAACATAAATTCAAACAGTGTAATAAAATATGCTGTTGTACACAGAATGATATAGCAGCCCATGGGTAGGCCGCGAACCTCTACTTGAGGATTGAGATCACAGGATATATCTTTTTTTTTTTTTTTTTGAGACAGAGTCTCACTCTCTTGCCTGGGGCGAGTGCCATGGCGTCAGCCTAGCTCACAGCAACCTCAAACTCCTGGGCTCGAGCAATCCTACTGTCTCAGCCTCCCGAGTAGCTGGGACTACAGGCATGCGCCACCATGCCCGGCTGATTTTTTTTATATATATATTTTTAGCTGTCCAATTAATTTTCTTTCTATTTTTGGTAGAGATGGGGTCTCGCTCTTGCTCAGGCTGGTCTCGAACTCCTGAGCTCAGAACGATCCGCCCACCTCGGCCTCCCAGAGTGCTAGGATTACAGGCGTGAGCCACCGCGCCCGGCTCACAGGATATATCTTAAAAGGCTTCCCAGGAGAGACTATCCCTGACCTGAGTGGTGAAGAATGAGAGTAGTTGGCCAAGTTAGGTGGAGGTGACCCACAGAGAGATGTTCATGTGCATAAAAACTAATTTGTTTGAGAGGTTTGTTCATGCAGTTTGAATAAAGTTCAAGCCCAAAATATCTCCTTTATTCAAAGTTCCTAATAATAAATAATAAACTGCCCTAATTCCTGAAATCTTAAATTACTTCTATCTTTGCTTTAAATTTAACTGGATTCAATCAATATTTACTGAATGCCTACTGTATTCCAGTATTGTGTAGACTAGTAGATTATTACAGGATAAATCCAGTTTTGCTATTTTCCTTTTAAAGTGGAAAAATAAAAGCAATATGCAATATAGATATACGTAATATCTCAGAAATTGTCAGTGCTAAAACAGCAAGTATTCAGTACTTATTCTGCTGGATTACAATAAACCCCTCATTGTATGCTTTCAAAATAAAAAATGCCTATTAATCTTTCACTCACTTTATAGCATTTTCAAAGCTGTATTTCTTTTTATCATTATACAAGCAGAAAATCATTCAAAAGCCAGAGGAAACATAAAATAACCACAACATATCTTTTTTATTTCACTGTTGAAAACTCTTATCATGATAGCTTCTGAAATACATTATTTTCACATACTATGAAACCTAAACATATGGCAGAATTTTTAAAAAGTGAAAAATACCAATACTGCCACTGAGAAAGCCACTGATGAAATTACTTAATGAAATATTTAGTTCTAAAATCAGTTCAGTAAAGACCAAGCCTTCAGTTCAAGATTGAGTTCATAATAAAAGTCTCTCATGCTGATTAAAGGAACTAAAAGTAGGAATAATGTATCATATATGGACACTGAGAGAGAAAAAAACACCACAAATGCCTAAAATAGTGGGATCTAATCTTCCTCTTTCCTGTGACAAATAGGAAGGGGTAATAGTAACCATCAAATGTTATCTACAGGCATTGCAAAAGTAAGGTAGCAGCAATTATCTTAAAGAATAAATGAACTTCTATATAATCTCAAATGGAGCACTTAAATTCTCTGGGACACAATTTGTATACTTGTCAAATATGGAAATTAGACTAGGTGACCTAGAATTACTAAAACAAGTAGATGTAATTCTAATATTTTAGGATTCTCTAATTCCATCTTTTTTGGTATCAACTTAACAACTATATTATTGACCAATAAGTAATTAAGGAGATCAAATACATGCCCAACACAGTACCAAGTACCCTGGGTGATACAAAAGTAGTATAACACATAGTCTTCGCCCTTAAGAATAATAGGACATAATCAGAATGAAAAATCGAACCTCTACAAAACAATCTGGAAAACTCCATTCCATGCAATAGGAGTTCATGGAAGAGAGTCATCAGGCTGAAAGACATACTTGAATAAGACTTCATGAAATTGGGCCTTGGTTGGACCTTGAAGAATGAGTACAATTTGCATACACAGCGAGAGGGAGGTGCATTGCAGGGAGAGAAGGAACCAAATAGTATGACCGAGGTCAAGATAGCAAAATTTCACAATGGAATATTTTAATTAAAATAAGGGACTGATAGAAAGAAAGAAAGATAGATAGACCCATCTAAATGGAATACAGAGTTTTGTAAAGAGTAATAGAACGGATTAATAAGGCCTATTTATGGAGAAACTAAATATTAAGCAAAGGGCCTGAAATTTTTTTTTAAAAAACCGACACACTCAAAATACTTTCAATATTTCATGAAAAAATTAAAAATAAAGTCTTCAGTTCAAAAAAGGACATTCGATGTTTTATAGTTCATCACATTTCAGAATGTGAGAATATATTTTTATATAGATGACTCTGGTAGAGTTCTAAAAGCAGCGTAGAATGAAACATTTATGTCATCATCATCCTTTCCTTTCTGGATAAAGTAATAGCAGTTACAACAGTTAATATTTCAAACATTTAGTACACATTAAATTGTGTTAAACATGTTTCATGCATTATTATATATAATTCCCACCACTAGAATAGTAGGTGAGCAATAAATATTTGCTAAATGAATTGAATAACTGAATCTCTATTTTACAGATTAAAATCTAGAGATAAGAAAGGTTAAATAAACTTTGTTTTATTACACAGCTAGAAAGTGGTAGAATTAGGGTGCTAATCAAGGTCTGCCCAGCTCCTGAGCACATGTTTTACTAGTACACATCCCAGTCTCTCTGCTTCCTTTTAGTCTTTACCCTTATCCCTGTTTCCCACTCTATTTATCTTCTATTACTCCTTCTTTCAGCTTAATGAGAAATAATACAGAAGTGGGATACTGAATGTCTTCACTATACTGAAACATTATTGTGTTCCTTGCTCTGAATGAAAAAGTGGATTCAGCTCCTTACATTACTCTTTCTAAAAACAAATCTAGATTCTTGGGTTTTAGCACTATATGATTTTAAATTAAATTTTTCTGGGATTTTATAACTGTACATTAAAAACAATAACTGTTCACATATTTGTCCTTAAAATAAAGAAGATGGAATAATGGGATTTCTATATCTAAAACCTAGTGTGCATTTCTGATAGGCTCCCAAATGTAAGGCAGTGTGGTGGCAGCAAGGCATCCTAGTGATTTTAATATTCATGAAGTATCTATTTGCTTTCCAGCTGACAGATACATTATAAGAACAAGTAAGGATTTTCTGGACCTCCAAGAAGACTTTGATAATGCTGCATTAATAAATACTTCTGGTCTGATACCTAAGGCAGCTGGCTCAAGAGAGAATTTTGAATTTAAACCAGAACCTTCTAAAAGAGAAAATGGCACGAAATTCTATATTGCAATTCAAGCCATCGGTGAAGCCAATCTCACCTCAGAGGTTTCTAACATTGCACTAGCAATTAAATTTATTCCTCCACAGAAACCCAGTGTGCCTGCTCTGGGTACCAATATTTCTGCAATCAGTTTGGCAGTTTTGGGATTAGCTGTTATTTTATCTATATTTTAAACCAGAAATTGTATTAGAACTAAAATTCTATGTTATACATATTTGGTAAACATTTATTGTCTATTATAAAACTCTATAATATAAAAGTGAATGTATGAATGTTACAAATTTCCTAATTGCTTGAGTTAATTAATACTAATTGAATTGCTAAATATAAATCAAAATGAGTATACCATTTCCTATTTTTTAGCAATCCATTAATTTTTAATATGAAAATAAAATGTATATTTGTACTTGTGAGCTTTTTAAGAAACATTTTCAGAGTATGCTACAAAATCATTCTGTATATTAACAAATTAAAGTGTATCCAAGCCATTCAAAAAATATTCATATACGTATAGCAGCAAATGTTTTTATGGTACAATTACTTGTATTTTATTCTTGATTATGAATGAATACTTTATCTTTGCATAAGCTGTATTCAAAAAGGACCATAATTTTTTGGCAAAAAATAGTCTAAAGTAGTAAGGAGGTCAAATTTGTTTTTATCATTGATTAAAAGTGGTATATTATAGTTTTAGCCTTAGACATGAAATGACTAGCAAGAATGCTTTTTTTTGGTATGACTTATGGAACATCACAATAAAGTTCTATTTCTATTCTGAGACCGCCATTGGGTCTTAAGGGTATTACCAAGATGTTTCATTAGGTCAGGGATATCTTTTTCTCTGCTATATCCTCAGCAACTAGAATGGTACTTAATACATATTATGTATTCAATAAATATTTGTCAAATAAGTTAATGAATACTTTCATACCCTCAAAAGAAATCCAAATTTTACCCCATTACATCAAAAAATATCCACAAAATATCATGTGCACATGCTATTTTGAGGACTTGATATAATGAAAATTAACCCACTTAATAACATTGATATGAACCAACACATATAATTTCAGAAAATTAACTGTATTATCTCAATAGTTTATAAAATATCTAATAAAATGTAAATCAGACTATTAATATAGCAATGGTGTGATTTTTCTGAGAGAGAGAAAAAGAAAGAGAAAGAGAGAGATAGACTTATATTGAAGGAAAAGATTTTGTTTACAGGCAAGAAGAGTTTTAAAACTCTTTGAATGGGCCGGGCGGTGGCTCATGCCTGTAATCCTAGCACTCTGGGAGGCTGAGGCGGGCGGATTGTTTGAGCTCAGGAGTTGGAGAGCAGCCTGAGCAAGAGCCAGACCCCATCTCTACTAAAAATAGAAAGAAATTAATCGGACAACTAAAACTGTATAGAAAAAATTAGCCAGGCATGGTGGCGCATGCCTGTAGTCCCAGCTACTCGGGAGGCTGAGGCAGGAGGATCGCTTGAGCCCAGGAGTTTGAGGTTGCTGTGACCTAGGCTGACGCCACGGCACTCACTCTAGCCAGGGCAACAGAGTGAGACTCTGTCTCAAAAAAAAAAAAAAAAAAAAACTCTTGGAATGTTTGAAAGGAGGAAACTCTATGATGCATCTGAAAGAATCACGAAAAAAATCATAAAACATTACCTAACCAAATCCAGAAAAATACATGAAAAATAATAATATATCATGACCAAGTTGAGTCTATACCAGGAATCCAAATATGATTTAATGCTAGAAAAAGAAAAAAAGGAAAAGAAAAATCAATGTAATTCACCACATTAACCAATTAAGAAAAATTATATGATCGCCTTGGTACATGTAGAAAAGTATATTATAACTCAACCACCATTCTTCATTCAAAATGAAACCTTGGAATCATTAACCTGATATTTTAACCCGAAAGTCCAAACCCTGATCATTTAAAAATAAAGAAAAAGGGGCTGGGTGCAGTGGCTCATGCCTGTAATCCTAGCACTCTGGGAGGCCAAGGCAGGAGGATTGCTTGAGTTTAGCTGTTTGAGACCAGCCTGGGCAAGAGTGAGACCCCATCTCTACTAAAAATAAAAAAATTTAGCCAGGCATGATGTTGCGTGCCTATAGTCCCAGCTCCTTGGGAGGCTGAGGCAGGAAGATCCTTTAAGCCCAGGAGTTTGAGGTTGTTGTGAGGTAGGCTGACACTGCAGCACTCTAACCCAGGTGACAGAGCGAGACTCTGTCTCCAAAAAAAAAAAAGTAAGCTTGAAGATAGGTCAATAGGAACTTCTAAAACTGAGGGGAAAAATGGAGGGGGAGGGAGAGAGAGAGAAAAAAATAAAAAGATAAAATAGAATATTCAAAAACCGCGGGACAATTAAAAAAGGTGTCACATGAATGCAATAGGAATAATAAAAGAAGAAAGAGAAAAAGAACAAAATAAATGTTTGAAGTAGTAATAAATCAGGATTTTCCTAAATTAATCACAAATATCAAACCATGGGTCCAACAAACTCAAAGAACACCAAGCACAATTAATACACAAAAAATCCACCTGCAGGCAAATCATATTCAAATTGTAGAAAATAAAGCCAAAGACATGGAGACAGAAAGTAGATTGGTGGTTTCCAGATGGCGGGAAGGGTAGCAGGGAGGGGGGGATAAAGGGGGGATGGTTAATGGGTACAAAAATATAGTCAGATAGACAGATAGAATGAACAATATTTGATAGCACAACAAAGTGACTATAATCCGCAATAAGTTAGGGTATACTTTAAAATAACTAAAAGAGTGGAATTGGAATGTTTCTAACATAAAGAAATAATAAACGCCTGAGGTGACGGATACCCCAATTATCCTGATTTGATTAATTCACATTGTATGTCTGTATCAAAACATCACATGTACCCTATAAAGATATATAACTATTATGTACCCATAATAATTAAAAAGAAAAAAGAAAATATGAATAAAAACTAGGGAGGGATAAATCATGAAAAAAAAGAAATACAGATTATTTTTAAAAAGCCAAGTAGGAACTATTTCCACCCAGTAATAGTATCTATTGAGTTTTGGTAAAAATGGGAGGAAATAGGGACTTTTTCCTGAAAGCAATTTGGTAGTATTTAGTAAAATTAAAAATATGCACATATTTTATAGGTACATTCCTTATATGTTAGTGTTCCAGGATGCATGAATTAAGACATTCACTATAGCATGGTTTTTAAGAGTGAAAACTGGAAAAGCCTAAGCATTCAGCAATAGGGGACTAGACAAATAAAATGTGGTATGTTCATATGAGGGACTCATACAACATCTAAAAGAAATAAATTATATCTATCTCTAATCTATGTTAAACCTATTTCAAATATATAATATTGAGTTTAAAGACTACAGAATGATAGGTACAATATGATATCATACACATAAATTAAAACAAAATATACTATGTTTATAAACATAAATAAGTAAAATTATTTTTAAAACTGGGCAGTAGACACATTAAACTTTTCATCAAGGAAGTTTTGGGTGGGGGAGCAGAAAGGTGAATGAGACTTGAGGGTATTGATTTAGTTACCTAGATCTTAACCAGTAATGTTTTAGCCCTTTAAAAAAGAAAACTAATATATGGTTTAAAAAGTTAACAATTGTTATTTCCATATGAGAATAAGAATGTTTATTTACTATTCTTTGTATTTTCTTAGATTTTAAAAATTTCTCAAAGTTTAAAATAAAAATCCATTACACTCCAGGCCCATTAAATAAACTTACAAATATTTTCAAAATATAAACTTGGATTAAGGACATAAGCTGTTGTGCCCATATATCTTAATCCAGATCTGCATACATACAAGGGCATACTATATAGTAAAAATGGGGGAAATAGTCTATGACATGACTCTAACCAAGATTAACATAGACTTATCTTTGTAGGCAATGGAAACTGCAGATGCTTGAACAAGTTGTAACATGGTCTGAGCTGTACTTTTAGGGAGTATTCATCTTGGAAACTTGTGTAAAGGAGACCGAAATGGAGAGATCATTTTGGAGACGATTAAAGGAATCTAGATAAAAAATTATGTATTAATATTTAAAAATGGAGTAATAAATATGGAAAGGAAACAGTGACTCTCATTTCTCTCTTTACCTCCCTTACTATTACATCCAAACACTGAAAGTACTTTAAAAATGTTGACTAAGCACAAGATATGTGATCTTAATTCTTAGTTCCTCAATGAAATATTCTCATTAATTTTGAAAATTAAATAATTAGTATTTTTATGTAAACTATCCATGGGTAAATTTTAAGTCAAACAGGTATGAACCTGATGTTGCTATTTTGAATATTCATCTGCCATGACCAAAATATAAGAGATTTTTAACCCGTAGTATATATAAAGTTAATATCTTTTGCTCTCAGATTGAGACATTTATAACAAAAATAATAAAAGCAAGATTTGTTGAACTTTAACTTATTACATGCTAGTCGCTGTGATGGGCACTTTCCATATATTTTCCTATTTAACCTTTACTTCAGCATCCCCACTTAACTGAAAATGGAAGTGAGGCTCAGAGATGTGAAATAACTTGGCCAAGTTCAGATTAAAGCTAGTAAATGGTGACGCTGAGATGCAAACCAAGGTCTAATTCTAAAACCTATGCTCTTTGCACGACCATCCTACTCTCTTCCACTAAACGACATCATTTATTTAACTATCTCATAAAATCCTGAGTTCCAAGTGCCACGAATGTTGACAAGTCTTTCATTATTAAAACATCTTTATTTTTTAGAAATAGAAATTTTTTATAAAAAAATAAATATTTTTATAAATAATTATGATGGATTATACCATCTCTTTGAGAGTTTTTAAGAACCGCTATTTAACTTTTTAAAAAAGTTTTCAAAATGAGTTTAATAATACTATTTGTCTCACAAGATTGTTTTATTAATTGAAAAACTCTTAATTACTGTCATAAATTATTGAGATTAAATAAGATAAAACATGTAAAGCATTTAGCAAAGTGTCTGGCATGTAATTGATGCTCAATAAACATTATCAATTGTTATCATTTTATTATATTTCATATTTTATTATGGATAGAGTTCAAGTCTTTGATGAGAAACCCAAAATCTCTATAATCTTCCCCAGCACAAGAGAATTATATCCTCAGTACTCTGTATATAATCATGGAGCATCCACAATCTCAATTTCAAAGATATCTCTAAAAACATTATCTCCCTTCAGTAAATTAACAATGTGGGAGTCATCTAACAGCTCAACTAAACACTGGTATCATGCACAGTACTTTAATTTTATAACAATTTTTTAGGTTAGTCTGACATCTAGTGGAATGATCATAGTCATTCAAAAGATTTTAAAAAAACACTTTTTTAAAAAACCTAATAACATTCCATTAAGTAAAAGACCAATATCTAATGTAAAATAAAATGTTTTTATTTTAATAAAAAATAAAAATTTTTTTATTTAAAATAAATAAAAAAGGAAAATCAACTGGAGTATTGTCTGTGTGTCAGGCACTGTATCAGATGCTTCCACATAGCTTATCTCACTCGTTCATTTGTTCAAAAGAAGTATTTAGTGCCTGCTATGTGCTAGGGCTCACATTATATAAAATTTTTAAAAAGCAGATATGATCCCTGACCTTTTGGAGTTTATAGATTGGTAGGGATTAAGTTATTATACAAATTATTATGGAAATAAATATAAATTGTGTTTAGAGCTATGAAAGACTTACAAAAGAATCCTTAACTTACTAGGGGAGTTTAGGAAAGGCTTCTCAGAGAAAGCAATGAGCCAAATTCTAAAGAATGAGTATCAAGGGGGATTTAAGGCAGAGAGAAAAGTATGTGTGAAGGTCCTGAGGTGGGAAAAGGTTTGTTGCCTAAAGGAATTGAAAGCAGGGTAGTGTGGCTATAGTTGTAAGAGAGACAGCAGTACCAGATGAGTTTAGGGAGGTGGAGGGGGCCAGATGAAAGAATGGGCCATATTAAGGATTCATGATTTTATCACTTTATCACAGGTATAATGGAAATCAACTGAAGTAGAGTCATCCTTTAGTATCCATGGGGGATTGGTTCTAGGACACCACCACCACCACCTCCCACCTCCCACACACCCCACAGATACTCAAGCCTCTTACATAAAATTGCATAGTATGTGCATATAACCTATGCACATCCTCCCACATACTTTAAGTCATCTCTAGATTACTTGTAATACCTAATACAATGTAAATAGTATATAAATAGTGTTATACTATATTTTTATTTTTGTATTTTTTTAAATATTTTCAATCCCTAGTTAGTTGAATTTGCTGATGCACAACTGTTGGATACAGAAGGCTGACTGTAGTTAAACAGGGAAAGATATATGGTGAGATATATGGTTTTAAAGACTAGTTCCTATGGGGAACCGAAATGGATGAGGATGAATGGGAATGTAGGGAGAAAAATTGGGACCAATTAGGAGAATGTTTCAGTAATCCAAACAATAGATGAGTTGCGATCAGACTATAATGGTTTCTATCAAGATGTATTTTGAAAATAGATTCGGATCTTGGTGATAAATTGGATATTGGAAGGAGCTAGGGGTAAAGGACAAGAAAGCATTGAAAATACCCCCAGATTTCTATCTTGTACCACTGAGCGGATGGAGGTATTGAGATGAGAACGAATGGAGAAAGAACAGATTTGAGGTTAAGACCAACCATTTATTACCAAAGAATACCTCACAGACATTTAGTTATTTATCTGCAAACAAATTTTTTTTACATATTGGGAGACATTCATTAGAAAGTTGTGAAGGAACAAGGGCAAAAGCTACGCTTAGGAGAGGAAAATAAAAAAAAAACAAAAACCCTGCAGTCTGGGAAGACTGAGTTCTGTTGGCATGTTTTTCAAGGTAAACTGATTAGCTGGCAGCAAAGAGGTCAGTCTAGGCAGTCTGTCCTTGTGAAGTTTGTCCAGGCATATCAAAGAAAACCATTTCAGTTGTATTGTATTCGTCTCAAACCCTGAGAGTTTGCTGAGGAGCAAACTGGAGCAGACTGTTTTAGAGTGATGTTGACCCTCTGGCATCTCTACCTTAGGTTCAGCCAGGCCTGCATCATTTCCCTTATCAGTATTCCTCAACTCCCTCCTCTTGGTCTGAACAAACTCCAAAAGATGCAAAGTTTACCATGAGGGGTTCGGTTTCTTTTTGACTTAATATTATCAATTGGAGATCAACTTAAGATAATGGATGTGAACAATATTTAAGATCTCTAGATTCCATTCCATTGATCTGAGTGACAAGATAAGCCAGGACAAATCATGCAGGGCCTATAGGTTCATTTTCAGATTTTGTTCTTTATCCTAGGACTAATGAGAAATCACTAAAGGATTGACATCAACAAAGTAACTTCATGAGAATCTTAATTTTAAAAATTCAGAAAAATTTGATGATATTTATGAGACAATTGAAAGTTGCTCACTGGGTATTTCCTAATATCAAGGAACTATCGCTAATTTTATTTTAGCTGTGATAATAGTATTGTGGTTATGTTTAACCAAAAAAAAAAAGAAGTTCTTATCTTTTAAAGATTTACATGCTGGAAAACTGGGAGTCATATATGTTTAGATAGATGTATATAAATGGAGGCAACTATCTGTGTATTAGAGTGAGAAGAGTAGAGGAATAAGGATTATACTTTGAGGAACTTCATCGATTAAAGGCCAGAAATATGGCATGAGCGAAGAAACCAGAATGTTTACTTGAGAGGTAGCAGGAAAATCAAAGGAGTGTTATGTCATGGAAGCCAAAGGAAGGGAGGTTTCAAGAGGGAAATAATGTATATAAAGTAAACACATTAACACAGTGCCTGTTATATGGCAAATGCTCAAAAAATGCTGCATTTATTAGGATGATGATTGAGAAGGAAGTAGTACAGAATGTCAAGTAAGCGGTCAAGACATAGAAATCATTGGTGATCTTAAGGAGAGTAATTTCTGTGAAGTGGCAGAGAAGGAGCCACATTACAGTGTTTCAAGGGAAAATGGGAGGTAGAGACATTGAGGCAGTAACTGTAGATAATTCTTTCAAGGTGTTTGACTGATATGGGAAGGAGATAAGTAAGGCAGTGGTTGGAATGGGGTTGTGATAGTAAATAAGGCAGTATTTGTGTCTGTGGCAATTTGGGGCAGGAGTTCAAAAATAGGAGAGATTTATGCATGTTTAACTGCTGGTAAGGATCTTGTAGAAAGGGAGAGAATGAAAATGAAAATGAAAATATGAGAAAGAAAAGGGATAAACATATGGATTCTAAGAAGGTGGGAGAGGAGGATCCATAACACACAGGGAAATGACTGTTATTTGTTGGGCAGAAGGACATCTCTTTCATTGTAATATGAGAGAAGGAGAAATGATACGGGCAAAGGCAGGCAGGTTGGAAAGGATGCATTTCCATTCTCCTTTCTCTGGGAAAAGAGTTCTCTGGAATATTTTCAGTGGCCTTTGAGTGTCCAAATCTGTGGAATTTCCTGTTCTAATTTGCTTGTGCAGTATTTGATATTGTACATCATTATTTTTTAAAACTCTCTCCTCCCTTCTTAAATATATTTCAAGCTGACAAAAAATATAAAAAATAATAATAAATTTCCACAGATTAAAAATGAAGCTCTAATTCCATTCTCTTCCTTTCTCCCACAAATAATCACTATTTTGAATTAGGCATTTACACTTCCATGCTTGTTTTTATACTTTTATTATTTCATGTACTGCATATGTATCATGAATATATAATATATATGTATACATGTATAATATATAGAATACATCTTTAAGCAATAAATGGTATTGATTTGAATATTTTAGTCTTTCAGTGTCAGTCTGTGAGAGGTAAACTTTCTCAGTCTTTGTCTGAAAAGTGCCATAATTTGGCACTCTGAAGTAACAGTTTAGTTGGGTATCAAATTCTAGGTTTGTAAGTTTTTTGGGTTATCCTTGGCTCCATGAAGATACTATTTTATTAACTTCTTCCGGCCTGTGTTATGGTTCTTGAGAAGTCTGTTGCTGCTCTGTTACTGATCTAATAGCTATTTCTTTGTAGGTAATCTATCATTTATATCTGATTCCTTTCTAAAGTTTATCTTTGTTGTTGTAGTACTACAATTTCACTACAGTGTGTCTGGAGTATACTTCTTTTTATTTCTTCTGGTTGAGACTCCTGATTCTTGACTTGAGATGGTCTTTCATCAGTTTTGGGAAATTACCAGCCATTATTTCATCAAATTTTTCTCTCTCCCTTCTTTCTTATCCTGCTTTCTGGAAACTTATTAGCTTATTAGATAATGCATTGAATTTTCTCATTCTATCCTCATTTTTCTCAGTTCATATTTCTCATTCCTTATTTCTCCATGCTGCCTTCCATATAATTTCCTCAGAATTATCTTACATTTATTAATCTCTCTTCATCTGTGTCTATTAATTAGTCCATTAACATTTTATTTATTTTTTTATAGAGATGGGGCCTCACTTTTGCTCAGGCCGGTCTCGAACTCCTGACCTCAAGTAATCCTCCCGCCTCAGCCTCCCAGAGTGCTAGGATTATAGGTGTGAGCCACCGCGCATGACCCTTTTTTTTTTTTTGAAGGTGTTTTACTTTAATGGCTGTGTTTTAAATTTCCAGATGTTCTATTTTTTTAATCTGTCTGATCTATTTTCAGTGTCTATTTACTTCAGGTTTAAATCTTCCTTTCTTTCTCATTCTATGTATCTCCTGTTGGAGATCATATTTATCACACCTATGCAAATGATTCCAAAGTCTGTATCTTTAACCCAGTGTTCTCTTCCAAGTTTTAATCACATATTTCCAATTGCCTTCTAGACATTATTAGATGTTTCATGCATCATTGCAGTGTGAAGCCTATTTGACTACTCCACCCAAATTATGTGTCCTTTCTGTCATTTACTATAGCACTCAACTGTTCTGTTAATACTTGGCAATACACAGTCTCACAGTGCAGGTTCTCTTTGCATGTCAATAAAACTATGTGCCCTCTGAGCAAAGGAATCATGTTCTGTGCTTCTTAGCAAGACTCCTGGGTATTCTTAACTCCACCACAACCACCTGAATGCCTTACAAGCTAGACTTTCTTAGATTTGACTTTCCATAACATCTGATGTATGCTTGTCCATCGACAGAAGGGACTATATCTTACTTATACTGGTGTCTCCGTGGAACTTAGCATAGGGGTTGCTCATATTAGATGCTTACTAGTTGATCAGATTGGTAAGGAACTGATAAGTGGGTCCTTTTTAAATTTTCCTTGGGAACTTAAGAGTTTAACCTCATACCACATCATTTGATGACATTGTCTCCTTATTCCTGGACCTCAAAGCATCAGTAAATAACTGTTATGTACCTTTCAGTACAGGAAGCTTATAGCTAGTATGAGTCATGTTAACCTAAATTACAACAATGTGGGCCAACCTGTTATTAAATATTTTATTCTTCCTTTTAGTCTTCATCCCAAGTCACAAGGTCCTATCACTAACTAAAGTATAAAATTATAATCAAGCTTTACTTTAAAGTGGAATAAGTATTCAACCTTCCAGTGAAAACATGGTCATAAAGGACAAAACATTATTAGAAACTCTTCGAAAGAGAATAGCATAGCCAATAGCCTAGCATTTTTATTTAGGATCAGAGGGGGTGGTGAACTAAATTATTCCAGCATCCTAAGCATAATAGGAAAGAAATGATGTCATTTTGAGGTGAGGAAAAGATTTGGCTTGCTATGCAAGCCATGCGGATTGTGTCAAAGACTAGGTTGCTTGTGTTGTTTTATTTTTCATTTCAAATATAAGGAAAATTTAACCATTCTATCAATCCTGTTACATGAAATACTAGATAAAGTTAGATTCCTTACCTCACATATTAAATTTTGGGGGAGAAGAGACTGGAATTTGTTTCTTTTTTCCTTGTTTTCACTCAATCTTTTACACAATGTATACATTCCTGGTGTAAAACACTAAAGTAGATTTTAAGTATACAGGATTAAATGTGAAAGTTCCTTATCTTCCCAGTCCCTAGTTTTCTCTATGTATATCAATGTACATGAATGACTATATATTTATATTCTTTAATAATAAATAAATGGAATCACATTATAGGCATGTTATATGACTTTCCTTTTTCTCTTAATAATAAATTTAGAGATTTTTCCATTTTAGTATGTATTTGTCTCCATAATTCTTTTAACAATTGCATAGTATTTCACATTTTGAATGCACTGTAAGTCATAAAACCACTTTCTTACTGATTAACATTCATTTCCATCTTTTGGTATTAAAAACAATTCTGTAAAAAAAAGTTTGTAAAGTTATCTTTGTACAAACATGTCTTTGGATAGATTCCTACAAGTAGAATTGCTGGGTCAAAGAGCTAATATATTTTAAATTTTGATAAATATGTCAGAATACCCTTCTAATGTTTTTATCAATGTGTTCATCCTCAAACAATGTTTGAGAATGCTTGTTTTCCTGCATCCTCCAGTAACACTAGGCATTACTGCTGACTCTCTGTTTAACTCTCTGCCAAAAGTAAAAATAATTAAAGTAATATAAGTTGGTAGGGAGACAAGGAAAGGTAAAAAATTATGAGTTTCCATTACCTCATCTTTAACACACTAAGTTAATACATGATGTCTAAGATTGAAACAGGTAATTTAGACAAAGGAAAAAAAAAACAATCTCACACAAAATGACTCAAAGACAGGTCTTTTAGGATCTAACACTACTGTGGGAAAGAAATAATATGAGGTTTAAGTATTCATTTTTCACCTAGTTTTTTGTTTCTGTTAAATTCAAAAAATTTCAATACCTTTTACAACTTTCTTTTTCTCTCTCTCTGTTTTCTGTGTGTGTGTGTATGTGTGTGTGAGTGTCTCTGTCTCACTCAATCTCCATCTGTATTTATATACATAAAGAGACCTCACTGGCTACTTCTGGGTAGTGGTACTTGGATTGCTGGTTGCTTTCTTCTTTGTCCATTTCTATGCTGTTTGAATATTTTTAATGAGTGTGTATCATGTTTATTAAATCAATAAAGTTGCTACTCTAAAATCCAAAAATAATGTTACCAAACATTTATAGCACATATAAATGTTATAAACATGTGCATATATACACATATATACATACATATGTACATACACACAAGCAGTATAGAAAATCCAAGCAATACAGAAAGATGAAAAATGAACAGTGAAAGCTTCCTACCCTTCCCACTCCTCATCTCCCATACCTGCTCCCCAAAGGCAACTACTATATATAGTTTCTTAAAATTATTTTTATTTTAAAAGTTATGCATATACAATGTACTCATGTATGTACTCACACACATTTCTTTTTTATGACCCACCACACACTGTTATGCACCTTGCATTACATGAATATGGTATCTTGGAGATTGTTCTTATTTTTTTTTTTCTTGAGACATGGTCTGGCTCTGTTGCCCAGGCTAGAGTGCAGTGGCATCATCATAGCTCACTGCAACCTCAGACTCCTGCACTCAAGCAATCCTCCTACCTCAGCCTCCAGAGTAGCTAGGGACTAGAGGTACATGCTACCAAGTCCAGCTAATTTTTTTTTTTTTTTTTTGGTAGAGACAGGTTCTCACTATTGCCCAGGCTGATCTCGAACTCCTGGCCTCAAGTGATCCGCTTGGAGATCTTTCTACACTAGCACTTACAGATACACGTCCACTGCCAGTCCTTGAGGTCCCATTCACATACAGTGTTTGCAATAAGCCTTTGAGTAAAGAATTCCAGTGGACCAATGAGAGTACAAAGTAAGTGTTTTATGAAAGCTGCCAACCATTTACACTGACAGAAGGAAAGGACAACCCATAGTTTCTCCTTCTTTCAGTCCTTCTTTGCCCATTAGTAAGCCAAAGGTAGAGAGTACTGGTAGAATGTGCACATATCAAGAAACGAAATTTTTAAAAATTTAGTTTCGTGCAGCATTTCCACTGTTTTGTTTACGTATGCATGGTATACTATGAAATACAAATTGTGTAATTTCAATGATTGTGTATATATGTTACATGCTCTATTTAAAATTTTTTTGAAATTGCTTTATTTCTCTTTTTATTGTGGTAAAATACACATCTCCTAAAATTTATCATTTTAACCCTTTTGAGTGTAAAATTCAGTGACATTAAGTACATTACACTGTTGTGCAACCATCACCACCATTTATCTTCAGAATTTTCCATCATCCCAAACTGAAACTCTATAAATTTTAAAACTGACATTGTGTCATATGAAGATATATGATAAAATTAATGCTAATAATTTAAATTATAATTTTTCCTTTGCTTAGAATGACATTAAATAGCAAATAAAAAATACTATGGCAAGTCAAGAGATCACAGAATAAAGTAAAAATTTTTTTGTTTTTGCACCTTTTAACAGCACTATTCTTTAGGTGTTGAACAAGAAGCTCCATACTTTCATTTTGCACTGGTCTCTGCAAATTATGTAGCTGGCCCTGTTTATCAATCTAAGAACTGAAAGGAAGTTTCAGTGAACATGGGAAACTTTCAGTTGTTGCCCTATAGCAGCATGGCAGATATTGACAGTTGCTTACCCTATAACTATTCTCTCTTTCTTCCTTGCTAACAGAAGCCCCATTTTGTTCAAAATGACAATATATTGTTAAGAAATAAGACTATTTTTTAACAGAGCATATTGCATTTACCAGACTCTGTTGCATTTGTTGGGAACTAAATGACCCAGTTCTAGCTAATAAGATGTAATTGAAAGTTTACTAGGTGGAGCTTATGGAAAACTATTTTCTTGATTTAAAAAAGGCAAAGCAGAATCAGTTGGTATGCACCTTTGCCTTCACCTTTCATCTTTTTTTGCCTTGAAAACATATGTGATGCCTAGAAGTATAGGAGCCATCTTGAGACATTAGGATGAAAGCTATATGATAAGAATAGCAAAAATAAAACACAGAAAATTGCCTTCCTCTGAACATCTTAGTAGGTGAGAAAACAAATTCCTATTTGGGTAAGTCACTATAGCCAGGTTGCTGTTAATTGAACTGAACACAATCAATTCTTAACTAATATAGGCAGACTAGATAACATGAAAATTCCTCCATTACAAACACTTAGAAATGCTCGGTAAAATGCAGCAAAAAAAAAAAAAAAAATTAATGCATACATGAGCTTACAAACAAAGGAAAGAGAAGGTGGCAGAAGTAAAAAGAAATTGGACACCACAGCCTTGAGCACACAATACGACCCTATCTGGAGTGGGGACAGGATTGAATGAGCAAGGTGCTTAAATGTTTAAATCCATGTGGCAATGAACAGATAAAGAACATGTGGTATATCGCATTGACTGCCACACAAAAAATAAGAAACTTTTCCTTGGGGCCACAGTATTTTATTATGAAAATAGGATAAAAACTTGGAGTGTAATTTAAAGGTAAATATTAATAGAAAAATGAAATTTATTGACTTCTATTCATTTAATCCATGTTTTTAGAATTAAATTGTCAATATTAATTGTAACAATAAGAACATCAACAAGATTTTATATATGCTTCACGTGGCCCTAGGGTCAAAACTAGAATGAGTTACATACAACTCTCATGGCAGTTAATGTGTTAAATACACAATGGAATACTATTCAACCTCAAAAAAGAAGGGCCAGGTGTGGTGAGCACCTGCAGTCCTAGCTACTCGAGAGTCTGAGGCAGGTGGATCCCTGGAGCCCAGGAGTTCAAATCCAGCCTAGACAACACAGTGAAAAGAAAAAAGAAGAAGGAGGAGGAAATCCTGTCATTTCTGACAACATGGATGAACCTGGAGTACATTATGTTAAGTGAATTAAGCCAGGCACAGAAAGACAAATGCCACATGATCCCACTTTTATGTGGAATCTAAAAAGATGGGCCGGGCATGGTGGCTCGCACCTGTAATCCTAGCACTCTGGGAGGCCGATGCGGGAGGATTGCTCAAGGTCAGGAGTTCAAGACCAGCCTGAGCAAGAGTGAGACCCCCATCTCTACTAAAAATAGAAAGAAATTAGCTGGATAACTAAAAATATATAGAAAAAATTAGCCAGGCATGGTGGCACATGCCTGTAGTCCCAGCTACTCGGGAGGCTGAGGCAGAAGGATCGCTTGAGCCCAGGAGTTCGAGGTTGCTGTGAGCTAGCCTGACACCATGGCACTCACTCTAGCCCAGGCAACAGAGCAAGACTCTGTCTCAAAAACAAACAAACAAAGATGAACTCACAGAAGCAAAGAGTGGAATGGTGGTTAGGAGGGGTGGGGATAAGTGGGAGGTGGAGAGATGGGTGATATTGGTCAAACAGTATAAAATTTTGGTTAAATAGGAAGAATAAGGTCAAGAGATCTGTTGTATGACAGATAACATATTGTATTCTTGAAAATTGCTAAGTACATTTTAAGTGTTTTCACTACAAAAATGATAAGTATGTGAGGTAATGCATATGCTAATTAGCTCAATTTAGCCATTCTACAATGTATACATATTCCAAAACATCATGTTGTACACAATACAGTATATACAATTTCTATTTATCGATTTAAAATAATTACTCTTTTTAAAAACACATGGTAAACAGATAAAACCTTGGGACCTTGCTGCAAGCAGAAATCAGTAATTATGAGTGCCTTCCCTCATTTCATGCCCTCATACACACACATAAATTAAAAACCCATGAAGTTTTGTACCTCCTTGAAAGTGTAGATAGACTGAATAAAAACCATCCCCTGGAACAATGAGATGACAAAGAAGCTTTTCTGTCATGGCATAACGTCTGAAAGCGGGGAAAAAAGATTTCCCTTGAGAATTTATATCATGGCTTGTACTTCTACCGATTTGGTTTTACAATAAAGAAATTCATATAAAAATCGTTCACGGCCGGGCGCGGTGGCTCATGCCTGTAATCCTAGCACTCTGGGAGGCCGAGGCGGGTGGATCGCTCAAGGTCAGGAGTTCGAGACCACCCTGAGCAAGAGCGAGACCCCGTCTCTACCAAAAATAGAAAGAAATTAATTGGACAGCTAAAAATATATAGAAAGAAAAAAATTAGCCGGGCATGGTGGTGCATGCCTGTAGTCCCAGCTACTCGGGAGGCTGAGACAGTAGGATTGCTTGAGCCCCGGAGTCTGAGGTTGCTGTGAGCAAGGCTGATGCCACGGCACTCGCCCCAGGCAAGAGTGAGACTCTGTCTCAAAAAAAAAAAAAAAAAAAAAATCGTTCACTGGCCAATGATTACCTTGGATCTCTGACAAAAGAAATATTTTTTTAAGATCACTAAAATGAGTCCATTTTTTTAAAAAAGCTATGAGACATAAGACACAAAAGGAAGCAATCTACAAAGAATGAGTCAGAAGACACAACAAGTGTTAAACCTTTATTGCAAAAGGATACATCTATATGATACCATTTACCCAGTTTAAAAATGTAATATAGTAGTATCACTTATAGACATATAAATTCAATGACATTACAAAAGTGTAACAGAAATTAATCACACCAATTTAAGAACAGTTGTTAACTCTAAGGAAGAAAGGAGAAGGGACAGTGTCAGGAAAAGCCTGAGGAACTGTTTCAGATTGAAGGAGGATTGAGCAACATGCCAACTGGGTGCAATGCATGATCTTGACTTGGATGCTTTTGCTGTAAAAACAGTATTGGAGTAACTGGCAAAGCTTAAGTGAGGTTTCTAGGCAAAGGGTATACAGAAGTTTTTGTGCTGTTCTTGCAACTTTTTTGTTAGTTTGAAATTGTTTCAAGTTAAAAATTTTTTTAAAGAAGAGGATAAAGATGAGAAACATTCTGGGGGGTGATCCAGGCATCAGTGGTTGCTTAAAGTCTCCAGGTAATGCCAATGTGCAGCCAAGATTAAGAGCAGTGGCTCTACTCAGAACACCTGAACACCTCTTCCTTTGAAACATTTGGTAATAATGGAAGAAGGAGTGTGGAGAGGATAGGAGGTGGAAATAAGGGAATTTTGTTGAAGATGCTCCTCCCAAATAGCGTGATGATTTATATTTTCTCTGTAAAGAAAAATTATCAAAGGCTGAGAATAAAGGTATATGAGAGTAAGGTAGGCATCTTAAGGACAGCGGCAAGCTGGATTACAGCTATGAAGGACTCAAAAGGAAGAAGCGTTTTCTGAATCTGAGAAGAAACATTTGAGGAAAAGGATCCAGGGTTCTTTCCCCTAATGGTGGACAAGGTTCTGTGATCCTTTTGCAGAGATGGACATAGGTTATGGCAAATACACCTATTTTAAAGACAGAGATCTGGAGAGAGGGTAAGTGCTTTTCCACATAAAGTACTAAAATAGACAATAAATGTGATAGGGAGATCACATTTCCATATTTCTGGAAAAATAAGTTGAAATGAAAGCAATATGGGTCATTTCAAACCTGGGAGATTGCATTATATTGGAGTTACCGTAGAAAGGAGATGACTGTTTCTATTACCACAACAAAGAATAAAAACACAAATATTTATATGTTATCTGTTTGTCCTTATAATGCTTTTACTGCATTCATCTTTCAACCTTTAACAACAGCTATTGCATCTGTGACTGCTGTTATAGTAAAATACTGAAGCCTGAATGTGAGCTCATTTCATTGCCTGCTGGGCCTGCTTTTTCCCAGCCCTATTGTATTAAAAGGGCAAAACCACACAAAAAATATTCTTATTCTTGAAATACCAACGTATCTCCTTCTATGCTTGTACCTTCATTGAAGCATAGGCCGTACCAGGAAGGTTTCTTAAGAAGTTACTTGAATGATAGGTTTTTGAATAGATTTCACATCATATTCTCATTTGTTGTTAAAATTAGTCAAGCTGAATTGTTAAGGGCTTTCCTATCTCACTCACCGATTTATACTTCTTTCTGTCCTCCACCTAGCACTGTGCTTTGTAGGCACCTAGTGTTGATTTGCAATCCAGCCCGTGCCTGCTGCCTTAAAGTAGTCACAAAGTCCTTGCAGCAGCAAATAGTTACAGAGCTTCTGGTGGGAGTGGTTAAGTCCCCAAAGGTTGCCAAGTAACCTGACTGAGCTTGAGGGCAGGACGATGTCTTATTCAGCATGCTATCTCCAGCACCTGAATCAGCGCCTGGCACACAGTAGGTACTCAACTATGCGGAATGAACGAACAGGTTCGGTGGGAACAATAAATTCAACACTGTTCTGCAAACGTTCCCTGAGTGACATGCAGGCCTCAGACCAGAGCGTGGCACGCGGGAGCTACAAGATGACGAGGGCCTGTTGGTTCTAATTTCATAGATATTGTAATTCTATGCTGTTAACTTCCATATTTCCTCTTAAAACAAAAAGGGGCATTTGTGTTGTCTCCGCTGTGGATTCTCAGAGGTTAACGGCAAACGTGCCACGACGCTGCGGCCTTGCGACCCGGCGGCGCGCCCGTGGCCGCACTCTCGACTGGAGCCGGGGGAGCTCCCGACGCGCCCCGCGGCTGGGCCGCCGCAATCCTCAAGGGGGCGCTGTTCCCGCGATAACCTCCATAAAGACTCCGCCCAGCGGCCGGCGCTCGCTTCCCCAGTGGGAGACCCGGCTACACACCGCAGGGTCGTGGCAGATCGGGTCGGTCTCCGGCTCGCCCGCCGCGGCCGGCGCCGATACTAACCGCCGCACTCCAGGCCTGCCGGATTCAGCTTCTGGGCCGCCGCCGCCTCCAGGGCGCGGCCTGCTCTGGGGCCCTCCTTCTCTTCCCTCGCCCCACCTCATCCTCCCCCCTCAGGGAAACGACAGCTGAGGCGGCGGGGCTGGCGCCGCCTCCCTCCACCTACCACGTCTGCCCCCGGCGCCCCAGCCCTGCCGCGGTGCCTCCTCCTCCCGGCTAGATCAGCCGGCGGCTCCGCCCGGCTGCCGCGCAGGATGAACATCATGGACTTCAATGTGAAGAAGCTGGCGGCCGACGCAGGCACCTTCCTCAGTCGTGCCGTGCAGGTACCGCGGTGGGGGGAAGGGGAGGCGGCGCCCAGCGAGAGCCAGTGAGGGGCTCCCCGCACCCCGGCCTCGCAGAGCGCTCAGCGGGCCTGCTGCAGCCAGAAGCCTGGGTAATGGGCGCGGCCCGGTGCCCCTCCGGGCCCGGCGGCGGTTTTCTGCCCGGCTCCTGGCCAGCCGCCGCTCCCCGGGAAGCGAGGCGGGGTGGGAACGGGGCGGGAGCTTTCTTCCGCTGGAGGACACCTTGAGTTCGCCCTCGGACCGAGGTGCTGCACTGTCGGCTTTTCTGGTTCCACGACGCCAGCGCGGGTGTGACCTCCATCGCGGGGCTGGCGGCGCGACCGAAACACAAGCCATTCTTGCACCACCCCCACCCTTCCTTTCGTCTCTCTCACCCTCCCCTCCGAGTCCAAGAAGGAAGTTTCCTTTTCCTGCCCCTCAACCCGGTGAGTTACAGATACAGTTCCCTCCAGCCCCTTCTCTCCCTGGAAGGACTGCTCCTAGGCTTGGCAGCCCCCGGGGGAAATAGAGATCGTCAGTTGGCGTTCAGATTTTACCAAGGCCACTGGAAACCCAGAGTTTGGGTGTTCTCAGTTTGAAAATGAGAAGCACCAGCTGTAGAGCAAGGGAGAGATGGGAGAAGAATCACGTTGTTATGGCTGTACTGCCAGTGGTATATTTCAAACACACTTTAAGGGGAAAAGTTGACTACCTCTTCGTATTCTGCAATCAAGGAAGTGTCAGTAGTAGGGAACTTGACAGTTTCCTACAGTCATCACCCACATTATGCCAACTCAGTTAAATCTATGAACAGATGTAAATTTCACAACATGGGTTGTAAACAATCTGGTGTTTAATGACAGTCACAGTAGCAACATTTTCTTGTAAAGAGAAAACAAAAATAATTTTCTAATATGCATACCAAATTTGTACTGAAGTGTACCAAATTTTCTTGTCTCCTTTGCCCCAATTTTATTGGCACAGTTGATCTTACATTGCACTATCCTTGGCAAAAGAACGATAGCGTTAGAGCAAGGTAATAGCTGCCTACATTGTGAAAAAACTGTATGTCAAACACTTTGTTATGCATTTAACATGTTCTCTTTAGTCCTTTCCATAACTTTGCCAGATAGATGTTATTAACCCCCCTTTAATATGAGGAAGCAGCCTCAGAGTTTAGTAACTTGCTTAACTTGTGTGGCTAGTAAATAACCAGGTGCTCTCTGACCTACTGCAAGCTGCTTTTTCTTCCTGGGTAAGCATTGCAGGTTTAAGATACATAGAATAATAGAATGTTGTGACCTAGAGAGACCTTAAAGATTATCTGGTGCAATATGAGCATTTCAATATGAGCAGCAAATAACACTTAAGAAATGGGAAATTCCTTCTATCTTTTGGATTCCAAGGTCTAAGATCTGAATGGTGAGCTGCTTTAACCCTTTTCTCCCCCTCCTCCCCTAAAATATAAGATATATCGCAAAGACATTGAACCTTTACAGCTGAAATAATTTTTTGGTTCAAATTAGCCTACTTCTAATAGTTCAAACACAAGGGGCAAGAAGAATCAGTAATTGAGGGTCTGAAATGAATTTTGATTTGTGAGACACTTCTTTTAGGCTTAACATTGACTACAATAGAGGATTAGAGCCTCTGGTATTTTTGTTTTAGTAGTGATTAACTGTATATAATTCTAGATGGTTATTGCAGACTTGACATTATATAAACCGACTCTTTTAAATATAGTTATATATTTTTCAGGTACATAACCCACACTGCTTAAATAGGACTTGTTTACTAGAATTTAACTGGATTTAAATTGTTGGTAGACTCGATTTAAAAAACTAAATCTAGCAAAACCCTCAAAAGGTGTACTTCCCAAATGAATTTTAATCACTTATTGTTTCAGATTCTTTAGGAAGAAGTTTCTAAATTCGGTCCTAATCTGTTAGCTATCAAATAATTTTCTTTTCAGTCTTAAATATTTAAATGCCCACTCCAGGTCTGCCTATCACTATTCTGGACACTGGTGATACTACAGTGAATAAAATCGACAAAGAATCTGCCCTCCCGGAGCTTATATTTGCAGAAAACAGGGTTGTAAATACATCAGGTAGTTATGGAAAAAATGGCCAGAGGAATAGGGTAATGGTAGGGATGGTGGTTGTTGCCATGTTGTTTAGGTAAGATGGTTAGGACAAGTCTTGATAGGATGAAATTCAAAGAGACCTTCAGGAAGTGACAAAACCCCAGTTTGTTTGTGTGTGCTTATTTTTATGTGTTTGATGAAAAGCATTGCAGGCAGAGGGAACAAGTACAAAGAGGTTACAGGGCTACTAGGGAGACCAGTTAGCGAGGCATGGCCATAGCATAGCAAAAGGCGATTGTGGTTTAGATGACAGTGGTAGCAGGGGAGGTTCAAAATTAATATGGTATTGACTGTCAGATTGGCTCTGAGGTGTGAGAGAAGGATGAGTCAAGGATGACTCCAAGGTTTTATCTTGAGCCATTTATTAGGAAGCGAAATATTTCAGGAGAAACAGCCTCCTTTAAATGTGTCTATTTATGAATAAATTTACACCATGTCTGAGATTTGCTTTAAAATATTTCAGAAAAAAAGGGAAGTAGCTGAAATAAGATTAGCAGAATGCTGATAGTTGTTGAAGCTAGGTTATGGTTCATGATGTTTTATTATACATTTTTCATTATACTGTTATATTTTTGTATAATTTGCTATTTTCCACAATACTTTTTTAAAAATAAAATGTATAAGAAAAAGATGCTTCTAAAATATAATGTGTGAAATTTGGAATGCTGTGTGGTAATTTTCAACAAAACACTGCTTTCTCATTTCAGTATTTTAGTACCCAAGTTTCTACACTAAATTAGGTTGACATCAGTATAATGCCAAAGTACTAAGTTTCATGCTAAGAATAGCTTAAGAGCTATGCCGGTATCTCTTTATAAGCAATAAGAACAGTAGGGAGGAAATTAAGCTTTCGTATTTCGTATAAATAATAATTTTCATTCAAATCAAATTGTACCTTAAGGAATAGGCCATTCTTTAGTTGGCCAGCTGCCACATGTTCTTCATTTTATTAAAAAAATTTTAAGTTAAAAATTGAACATGTTTCTTGTTTTCAAAAGGTTAGCTCAAACCATTAAAGCAAATAAAAGGGTCTCATCACCACTCCACTCTCCCCTTTTAAAATTTGTTTGTAAATCTTGGTATTTTAAAAAAGGATGTAAGGTTGAATATATAAATGAGTAGGAATATTTATTAACTAGTCCATTCGGGTGCTTATTTTTAACTACCTCAAGACAATAGAATACAAAAGCATCAGGTAAAAATTTATCCTCCTTAAATTGTTACATTACTGGTGTTTTAAAAGCCATTTATTAGTTCTTAGAATCAGTCTTTTCAGTCCAAACTCCGTAAGTGAGCATCAAATACTCCCTTACAATCTGGTCTTTTCCCTCACTCATATAAACACTGTATTCAATCAAGTTATTTTTTAAATTTCAAAATATCTTATACTTTTCTGACTCCAGGCTTTTTGTTCACACAGTTAAGCTCTGCTGAGTGTCCTCCACTCCCTCTCTGCTTTTTCTTTCCTTCCCTCAAGGTAAAGCTTTAAGTTCATCTCAACTATGAAGGCTTCTCAGACCACAAGCGCTTGATGTGAAATCCTGTATCATTTTTCAATTCTGTATGGTCATGTGACATTTTTGTTCTAATGAACTATTATATAAGATCCCTTAGAGCTCTAAAATTCTGTAACTCTTATGGCTTTCACAGCTTTAATAAGTTTGTATTAACTTATTGTATCAACTCTGTTTCTTTCTTATTCCCCTCTCACAGCATCCAGTGTGGTTCATATTAATTTTTATATCTTTTTAGCCAAGCAAGTAGTATCCATATGCAAAGATTAGTCTTTGAAGGGCAACAAGAATCATTTAGCATGTTAAATAATTGTTATCTTTATTAGTATTTTCCTAACATATTCGCTGACCTTGAAGTTAACTAATGCCAGTCTAAAATATTAAACTGTTCAACCTACATTTATTGAGTACCTCCTAGGTACTTGACATTGAAAGATACAAAGAGACCCAGTTCTGGCTCTCAAGGAATTCATAGTTTAGTCCCAAATTTATCATAATTAAACATGTTATTCTTTGTAGTAAATATCCATTTTGTGAATTACTATTCTTCATTTGCTAAGTCTTTCAAGTGGACGAAGAAACGAGATGCATTTTTAATTCAGAATTGACATTGAAACAACTTTACTCACCATCTTTAAAATAAGAGCATATACTTTTAAAATTTTTTCAAACCAAATTACTTAGGGAAGGGGTTCATTTTAATTTTTTAACACTTTGTCTGAATTGATTATTTAAGTTATACTGTGAATTTCATGAATGCCAGCTATTTTCTAAGGAAAAAAATCTTTAAAATATAGTTTCAAGGTTGGCCTTGATCTCCCATCTATTTCAGCAAGAGTAATGTGTGTCTAAGCTAGAGACGTAAAGATGAATATGATGCTGCCATCAGCTAGCTCCTGTCAGACCCTGTCTGGAGTTCCAACTTGGCCAAACAACTTTCTCTGAAGCCCTTCTGAAATCTATTTCTTTTTAGAATTTAAACTGATAGCTTCACCATGTCCCTCAAATTTTAATAAGTAAAACACGTCACATTCAAAGTCCGTACATTTTCTCATTATGTAATAACTCTGCATGTTTAGTGTTAGTTAAAACTGTTTTCACATCCTTTGATGCTATTGGCATTAATTTAGTAAACTAGATAGAAGATAGTTTGTTAACCTGTTGTTAAAATTTACATTTATGTACTACGTGAATGAGATAATTAGAAAATCTACAAGACTTTTCAAATCATCATATTTCTTGAATGTATTCTTACATTATGTTAGGACCTACAAATGGTCCTAAACTCTTTCTTACTAACCCACACCCAATTTATGTACTTCTAATTACTATGCTCCTATATTTAAGATGATCAAACACCTAGGTCAATTACTTAAATATTCTTTGGAAACAAATTGTATGATAGAACTTCAACACAATTGATATATTTGAAGGAAAACTTCAGCCCGGTGAAGCGATAGTAATAGCAACAGAAATTCCTAAATGGGCAAAAGAGGAAAGAAATGCAGAGTGCACTAAACCAAGTGATACGTATTTAAGTAATTATGTATGAGCTTAGAACAGTGGTTCTCAGTCTTGTCTGCACTTATAATACCTGGGGAATCTTTTAAAATGCCATATATAGGCTGTACCTCAGTCCAATTTAAATTGGAATTTTAGGGGTTGCATCAGGCATCAGTGTTTTTGAAAGCTCCCCCAAGTAATTCTAAAGAGCAGCCAAAATTGAGAACCAATGGAGAAGTATCCATTTTACAGTTTGCGAATACATTATATTCAGAATCTGTGTTATATTCTAATTTAAAGTTTAGATTACTTTTGGAGTATTACTCTAACCCAAGCAAAGAATTGATGATTCATGTTTACATTAAATAGATGTCTTTGATCACACAGCCTTTTTACTTGTAGTCTTTTTTTTTTTTCTTTCTAAACAGTAGAGTATTTAATCCAGGCTTCTTATTTCATACTGTAGACTATGTGCCTCTCCTGTAGTAAAAGAAAGGATCACAGTGCCTGGCACAATGTGGCCGAATCAAAGACAATCCTTTCCTTAAAACAATGTTTAGAGAAAATACGTACAGGAAAGGGGATTAAATTTTCTTCTGTTCTCATGCTATTTTACTATATTACAAATGAAATGTTACGAAAAATTGTATATCAAATTACATTTTAGAGAACATTGTGTTTCGATTTCCATGACTTATTTACATTCTGACTTTTATTGTAAGTTATTAATTATTAAACTGTACTGCTATCCATTCAGTAAAACATATGCTTAAAATCAACTAATTTCTGATTAATACCTTTTGTGAAGAAATTACGAAGTCAGTAATGATTTGGGACTTAAATTGTTGAAAACTAAAATTTTTATGGGTTAATGTAAAAATTTTTGGTAACTAGGAAAGGGATCCTTTTAAAAAAGAATTAATAGGTCTTTTGTCACTGTTTGTATTATCCTAGCTAGATCATAAAATCCTTGAGGGCAAGAACCATGTCAGACACTGATCATCTTGCAGTAGCAGAAAATATATATATACTCCATGAATATTTTTTGATTAGTAATTTAAATCTTGATTTAGTTGAGATAACTCATAGTTTTCTTAGTAGATGCATTATTTAAAAGGTTTTAGAGAAAAATGTATGTGTTAAATATTATATTTTATCGTAATACAACATAACTTCTAATTAACGATGGACAGAATCCTTTAGAAGTAATAAGATTTAAATTTATAATTTCACTGTAAAAATATAACATTAGCAACGTTCTTACTGTGTGTCGGTCCCTCCCCCACACACACACTTTTTTCATTCATTATAGGATTTAGGTTACACCCCCCCCCCTTTTTTTTTAAGAGACAGGATCTGGCTCAGGCTAGAGTGCAGTGGCATGATCATAGCTCACTGGAGCCTCCAACTCCTGGGCTCAAGTGATCCTTCTGTCTCTGATTCTCAAGTAGCTAGGACCATAGGCACACACCACCATGCCCAGCTATTTTTATTTATGTGTGTGTGTGTGTATTTTTTTTTTTAAGAGACAGGACCTCACTATATATAACTATAACTATAGTTATTCACCAAATTATGGGTTACTTAGGCCGGGCAGGGTGGCTAACGCCTGTATCCCAGCACTTTGGGAGGCTGAGGAGGAAGGATCACTTGAGGCCAGGAGTTGGAGACCAGCCTGAGCAACACAGCAAGACTCCCATCTCTACCAAAAAAAAAAAAATTAGCTGGGCGTTGTGCCGCATCCCTGTAATTCCAGCTACTCAGGAGGCTGAGGCAGGAGGATCACTTGAGCCCTGGAGTTGAAGGCTGCAGTGAGCTATGATCACACTGCTGCACTCTTGCCCAGGCAATAGAGTTAACACCCTGTCTCTTTAAAAAAATAAAAAATAGAAAAATATTAATTTATTGAAATCAAGTATTTACTAGAAGGGTCTTATAGCATAATAAGACTATAATTCAAACAGATGTGAGATTGAATCCCAACACTGACACCTTGGACAAAACGTTTAATTGCTCTAAGCCTCAATGTATTCATTACTAAAATTATTATTCCTACCTATATTTTAAGATTCTTTTCAGTAATTGATACAAAATGCACAGTTTAGTATATGGTATTTTTGAACATATACTATGCCTTGACATTTTTAAGAATACAAAAGTATAAGAAAGATGTAAATGGTCTTGTTAAAAACAGAAAACATTTAAAAAATTAAAAGACAAGACAGAACCGTATATAATGTACTGAAATGTGAAGCACAGATTTAGGTAGAGTGAAAAATAACAACCGTTTTCACTCCTAGAAAATGTAAGTAAACATCAGGTAGAATTTATTACTGAGCTCTTAAATACCTTGTTTCTGTGGACCTTCCTACAGAACCGCTATTTTTCTAAACAGGTTTTCTATTATACAATCAGACTATCTCACTCAAATATGAGGGTCCCTCATATTGTGTGTGTGTGTGTGTGTGTGTGTGTGTGTGTTTGTCCTTCTGAACTAGAATAGTAACCTACTCATTTTGTTTGTAGAATCTTATGTGTATGTAATGAGAGATAACTGAGAGACAGTATCATGAGAGTCATAAAGATAATATTAAATAATTAAGCAAACAGGCCTTTTGACCTGAAGATTGAAATATTTTCCAAATAAATAATTAATTGTTGGTTCTCTGTAATACTATCAGGAGAAAACTTGCCCTGAATCCTAACTTATGTTAGATAAACTCAGTGACTATTTCTTTAATCACTATTTATAAACATTTTTTAGTGATTTCTAGTCTGTACCTTTAATTCCAGTATATTTATAAAATATCTATTAAAGTTTAACATTTTATGTACTGAAAAAAATAGGCCTGTAGGTTCATACTGCTTAATATTTTTCATTTAGTTCTTCTATGTAACAAGAGACCACATCTTCTTGTTCTTAGAAGAGTGCCTTACACAGAGACCTAATAAATACTGATTTTTAAATTATTGATCTGTCGATTTTTTTCTTTTATTCATTATTGGTTATTAAATATAAATTGAGGATTTCTACAAAAATTAATATTTAATATGCATAAAGGTGATGCTAATGATTCCCTAGAAATAAGTACAACTAGAAGATAAGTCATCAGAGTACTTTATAACTCCTTCCTTAGATCTTTACATAGTTCATATCATTCAGTTGCAGGTCATTTGTTACCTGTTCAGAGATGCTATTTCTTTAACCACCCCCATCTCATGTTCCTCAAACTCCTGCTCCCCCATCTGGGTCCAAGTCATCCATCCCTTCCCCATTGAAGCCTTCCCTGATTCTCCTGTTCCCCACCCCCCCACCAAGAATGAATTCTTCTCTGTATTTGCATTCGTTATGTCACTTGGAAACGATAGAACCACCTATATTGGTCCTTTACCATCTTTATACCTTTGTATCCTTATTATCAAATTATTTATTATCTATCTTTCCCATTAAAATGCAAGCTTCCTAAGAACAGAAATATTATTTTTGTTGGTTGCTGATACTCATGTGCTTAAAATAGTGCCTAGCATATATATGTATAGGTGCTTAATAAATATTTGTTGAAGGACAGAATGAAATGAACAAACAAATGACTATACTTGCTAATTAAGGGGAACTTTATATATGTGGTTCCAGTTTTTAAGGTGCCAAGTGAAAATTTTTTCTTCTATCATTCTTTATAGATGATGTTCACCTGGGGGTATTCCTTTTCTTCCCTTCCTATTGGTTGCTTTATCTGGGAGATACTCTATCTAACCATTGGTGGTACAGTTTGAACATACATAAAAATTCTAGGAGGAGGTGTCTCACTTAGAATCTTCAGGGATCTATAAAGAATACCAGGTTTTCTCTTAAGAATGAGGTTGCATAGTTTATCCCACTTGACCCTAGGATCAGGGTTCACTTTTGCCCAGTGCCCAATCCTCTAACTGTATACTGCAAGTTTATGGGCTTAGGTGATAGCTTTGGAACTGCTATTTTCAGTTCCACCCATGGGTCAGGGCTTGGCTATAGGCCAGTCTCAAAAAGACCCAAGGTTTGACAAAAGCTATTTAAGCTGTTATTTCTTGCCCCTGATCAGGTCCTTCAGTGGGGGTCGTAAACAGAAGTCTAAGGATAATATTCTAGAGGACGCTTTAGCTAAAGGTGCTGATAGTAAACTCAAAGTATTAGACTAAGAAGAAGGATGCTGAAAGAAACAGATTAACAAAATTCAGAAGATAGAGCAGCAAAAGAGATTTTAACAAATAAAAGTGACAAAAGGCAAGATCAACATTGTTTTGTCAGCTAGAAGTGAGTTATGACTGAGCATAGAATTAGTGCTAGTGATATACCTGTGTTAAGATGGGAGAAAGCCACCTGTTCTAGAGGAAAATGATACATGATAAAACAGTTTGAGTCATCACCTCTAGTGTTTAATTAAAAGTATCCAGAAGCCTCTAGATCTACATGGAATCTTTTTACCTTTTTATTATTGTAGAGGCAATGCTGCCTTTCCTCAAGCACCAATACATTCAAACATACTCAACAAATCAATTTTTATTATATTAACTACATTTTATGATTTTTAAAAGATGCTTCCACAGTATGAATAGGATGTTCCAAAAGTTAGTCTGTAAATTGCTGGAACATATCTTAAAGAAACAAAGACAGTTTCCCAGAACATCCCATAAAAGCCTATCTAAATAGGTGGGATTAAAGTGCCAACAATGCATAAACCACAGTAAACATAAACATCTGTTTTTAAATTTAAATAATTATCAGTCACTGAACAAAGTGATTTACATACATAATCTTAGTACTCAAAACACTGTAAAATATGTATTGTCCCTTTTGCGATAGAGGGTACTAAAGAAAAAATATTCAAAAGCTCACTCAGGTCATGCAGTTAGTAGTGCAGTCATGGTTTGAATTCAGATCCAACTGACTCAAAGCTCTTAACTCCTTACCATTATGATACCCTACCTTTATATGTAAGAAATATTCATATACTTTATATACCAAGCAATATACTGTGTTTTCTACAGAATTCACACCATACATTTTAGCATAACTAAGGATACGTGATAACTGTAAGATAAGGTTGTCATAAGTGCCACTAAAGAGGTATGGATAAATTACCACAGAGGCAAAAAAAGCATTCACAAGCAATGGCTTACAAACAAACCTAGAGCCACAGATATTTGTATGTTTAGGATTGTTTGGATTTGAGTTTACTTTTTACTTATTTATATAGTTTCCTAACATTTGAGGTACATTTATTTTTTTTTTAATAATCAATAACAGTTCACAGAAGAAAAGCTTGGCCAGGCCGAGAAGACAGAATTGGATGCTCACTTAGAGAACCTCCTTAGCAAAGCTGAATGTACCAAAATATGGACAGAAAAAATAATGAAACAAACTGAAGTGTTATTGCAGCCAAATCCAAGTAAGAAACTTTTTACCTCTTATCTACCTTAAATATTAACACTACTAGTGGGTTTTTTAATGTTAAAAAAAAGTTTTAATGACTTTAATAACCAAATTTTTTGATTGTGGCTTCAGGATTTGTATGTGCTTTCGTGAAGAAGAGATGATAGACATTTCTTCTCTGTGCTCTCTAACAAATTTACAAATGACATTTTTCAGACTTTTGTAGAATCCTGTTGAAACCTCAATTTCAGTCAGAAATTCGAAATTCAGACTGAATTTTAAGAGCCATGAGGGGACTGTAAAGATAAAGACATTTTCCCTTTTTAAAAAGGGAACAATTGTCCCTAAATAATTAAGAGAAAATTACTTAGATACTTACATAGTTACCAGTTTTTTATGTTTATGTTAAGTTTTATATTTTCACATAAAGTATTTCATTTGATTTTCAGACAACTGAGGTTTTTCAGATAACTCAACAACCTTGCAGATAAGGTGCACAATAATTTATTGAATGAAACTTACAAGTTAGCATCTTGTCCAACGTAGCCTACCTAATTAAAAGTGAAACTTGGACTAGAACTACATATATGGACATCCAGTCCTTTAACTATGAGTTTTGCCTATCACAACTGAAGGAGAAAGGCAAAAATACATGCTTTTCTTCTCTTTTCCCCGATGTTACTGTCACCGTGTTGTGAAATGCCATAAACTTACTTTTAGATTCTAACTTAAACTTCAAGCACTGTGCAAATACTAGTAATTCTGTGTCTTTTTTGTTAAGTTGTAGTAACCTTTTAAAATAGCCTTCAGGCCGGGCGCGGTGGCTCACGCCTGTAATCCTAGCACTCTGAGAGGCCGAGGCGGGCGGATCGTTCTGAGCTCAGGAGTTCCAGAACAGCCTGAGCAAGAGCGAGACCCCGTCTCTACCAAAAATAGAAAGAAATTAATTGGACAACTAAAAATATATAGAAAGAAAAAAATTAGCCGGGCATGGTGGTGTATGCCTGTAGTCCCAGCTACTCGGGAGGCTGAGACAGTAGGATTGCTTGAGCCCAGGAGTTTGAGGTTGCTGTGAGCAAGGCTGATGCCACGGCACTCGCCCCAGGCAAGAGAGTGAGACTCTGTCTCAAAAAAAAAATAGCCTTCATACTTTGAGCGAGGCTTATTATCTGTAGACACCATGTAGTAGTTATTATTTATTTAAGGTCATTTAAATTCTATGCCATGGCACTTTAAAAAAGTAATAGGTATTTTTCCTCTTGTTCCTTGCTCTATTCAGTGATTCCCAAATATGTAATCTGTTCTATACATGGTTTTCTGAATGGAAAATAAGCTCATGACTGGTAAACAGAGAAATACACAATTCTCTCCAGCTCCCAGGCTTTGTGTCATGAAATAGTAACAAAATTGTTTTGTTTTTTTGTTTGTGCTCTGGTTACAAAGTTTCATAGATTTGTGAGTGGTCAGTCCCAACTCTGCTTTTCCTGTAAGCCCTGTGTTATTTGTAGTGTATAATTTTTTGGAAACTAGAGTTTTTCAAGAATATGTTATATAGAAATATAGATTGCATTATAGCAGAATTATCTGCATATTTTGTTAAGATTTTATTATGACCTGTTGAAATTAAACATTTATTAATATACCAAACATTTTAGTTAACTGAATGAAGTCAACCTAGGATTCAACTTTAAACTTTTAGCCAAATAGGTAGAAAAGCAGTCAAAGGTAAGCACTCACAGTCAGAAAATGAAAATTCTGAAATTTAAGTAGCATCTTCTAAATGGTTATGTTTTGAAAAGACTCATTTTGGTTTTAACTAATTTAAAGATTTTTAAATTTCTGCTTAAAAATAAATCTTCTGATTTTATACTAGAATCTGCCACAAAAGTATTATTCCAAAACCCTATTTTATATATTATAATTAACCCTTTTGCCAACTCCTGAGGCGTTTCTCTTACTGTTTCGCTCATTTTTTAAATTTTCAGCACTGTAAACTTCCAATTATGGTAGGAATCTATGGGAGGTGCTTAGAGGGAATCTATTTGTCTTAGCTTCTTTTTCGGTTGTAATTTTAATTTATACTTAATCATTGTTTCTGGAAACTTCAGCCATTTTCTCATTTATCACTGAAATACCTCACTGTTAGGTGGCAATGTGAATGTGAATTTCTTTTGGTCTTAAATATTATGCTAACCAAGTATTTATTCAGCTTTTACTGGTTTTTCCTTTCTATTTATACAAATGTTTTGTTAATGCATTTAATCTTTTGTCTTGTATTTTAAACCTGTTTTTAATGGTGAAGTCTTTGGAGTGAATGCATGCTTAGAGGTAACGTCTATGTCCTTTAAAAACATAATTAAATAAACTAAAGCCAAGGGATCATATTACTGATCTGTCTATAGGCTATTCCAAGCCTGGATTGTTCTATTCCTTAAGCACTTGTGTCTATATTTAGACTCTAGGCAAGAAAAAGAGAGAACACATGCTCACACTAAAGCTGTCAAATGTGACTTTTTGGTTCTTCTAGGTCCTTTATATCCATAATTTCCTAGCTGGAAATCCCTGATTTTGAAGTTATGAACATATGTTCAGAGTTAAAAATGCTAAAAATAGGGCAAAGGCAACTTCACTAAATAGTAAGTGAATTGCTGTCGATCCTCTTCTGGAACTTAAATCCCATAGAATACTCAAATAATAGTTTTAGCTTTATTTTAAAATGTTTTTGTGCTAAGATATTTTATCAACTTTCTAAAATATAAGTATTTTAGAGTTATATAATACTCTAATATGTAAATAAAAAATTATATTAAGATGTGCTTTAATGAATGTTAATTTCATATTTAAGAAACAATAAATGGTAGGGGAACAAAGCAATCTTTTAAATAGCTTTGCTTTTTTGAAATCATTGGTAATTTTTACCTTTTTCCTAGATGCCAGGATAGAAGAATTTGTTTATGAGAAACTGGATAGAAAAGCTCCAAGTCGTTTAAACAACCCAGAACTTTTGGGACAATATATGATTGATGCAGGGACTGAGTTTGGCCCAGGAACAGCTTATGGTAAGTAAAAGGCAAAAAGTTCTGATAAGAAAATACCTTTATGTTTAGATTTTCACTACTTAGAGATTTCATTGACATATTAGTAGAATTAATTTTAACTTCAAATATTTTATGTTAAAATTCTGAATGAAGTGAGAATATAGAGGTGACTGATATGTATAGTTCAACTTAATATTTAATATATTTAAGCATATATTTAGAAAATTTACTAAAATTACCAGCTTTCAAAAATGTAAATTTTTATATTTATATCTTTTTTAGTTAAATGAATTTTTCATTTGTACTCCAATTAATCTTCTGATACCTATGTTGCAGTACTTCTTGTGATCTATTGCAATTATTGTTTGCATGTGTTTCCCACTTGATTTTTTTTCTTCAGAGCTTTCATAGGGCTTATTTAATATTAAAAGTACTTGGCATATAGTGTTTCAGCAAGTCACCGGTGCTTTTGTTTTAATTTCACAGTAATGTCACTATCTAAAGCACATTAACAATGGTAATCTGGAGGTTTGGATTACATTTCATTTCTATTTTCCTCTTACTTATGTCAGATTTTCTATAGTCATGGTTTAAAGTTGTGCCAACTTTACCTTATTCCTTTGTTTTACCTCTTGTATTATTGCTTTATTTGAGCTCTGAGCTTTAGTTTTTGGGTGGTTTTACACTTTAGGATGACCATTATGTTGTTCCTTATATGATACAGTTCTGAGTATTTCTGGCAGAGCAGGTTTGGCCTTGACAAATTCCCTCAGTGTTTGCTTGTCTGGAAAAGTATTTCTCCTTCATTTATGAAACTTAGTTTTACAGGATACAAAATTCTAGGATGGCAGTTCTGTTTCAGAAGGCTGAAGATGTGGGGACCCCAGTCCCTTCTGGCTTGTAAAGTCTCAGTTGAGAAGTCTGTGGTTAGCCTGATGGGTGTTCCTTTGTAAGTTACTTGACATTTTTGCCTTACGGCTCTCAGGAGTTCCTCCTTCATGTTGACTTTGGCCAGTCTGATGACTATATGTCTTGGTGATTGCCTTTTTGGGATCAATCTCCCAGGTATTCATTGAGCTTCTTATACTTGGATGTCTAAATCTCTGGCAAGACAAGGGTAATTTTCCTCAATTATTCCCTCAAATAGGTTTTCCAGCCCTTGTGCATTTTCTTCTTCACCCTCTGGGATGCCTGTGATTCTTATATTTGGGCATTTAATATAATCCCATATTTCTCATAGACTTTGTTCATTCCTCTTAATTCTCTGTTCATTATTTTTGACTGTTTTAAATCAAAAGAGTTGACTTCAAGCTCCGAGATTCTTTAGTCTGCCTCATCTAGTCTGTTCTTAAAACTTCCCAGTGTGTTTTGTATTTCCTTAAATGAATTCATTTCATGAATTTCATTTCCAGAAGTTCTATCTGATTTTTCTTTAATACGTCAATCTCTTTAGGAAATTTTTCATTCATTTCCTGAATTGTTTTTCTGGTTTCTTTGAGTTGGTTTTCCATTTTGTCTTGGTTTTTGTTGAGCTTCTTTATAATCCATATTTGGAATTCTTTATCTGTCATTTCAATATTTTTATTTTGGTTAGTATCCATTGCTAGAGGGCTGGCGTTCCCTTTTAGGGGGAGACCTTTCATTCTGATTTTTCGTACCTCCAGAGTTCTTACCCCAATTCCTTCTCATCTGGAGCAGTTGTTGCTTCCTAATTTTGGATTTTCTTTTGTTCAGATGGGGCTTTTTTCCCCCACTCACTCATACAGGGGTGTTTGTAGCATATGTTGTGTAAGAACCTTTGGCTTGGTTTGCGAGTGCTTTGGCGATTAGGTTCCTGATAGATGCCTTAGTAATGGATATCCTTAGTGTGATGCTTTTCTGAGTTGCTAGTTGTGTGTATGCTATAGCAATGACGAGCTACGTGTGTGGGCAGATTCCCTGTTGCTCTTTGATGAGAGAGGATGGAGGCATCTGAAATCCTTTCTCTATCCCCAGCCCTATGGTCTTCTTAGCAGTATGAATTGTAATGGCACACCCAGTTTAATCACTAAGATGGTAGGTGGCTCTCGTGAATGAGAAACAACCTCGCTTTGTATGATTAAGTCAGTAAATGTTGAAAAGAACTGTGCAAATTGACCTCCCTGTCAGTAAGTAGGTGGTGTTTGCCAGAAGGAACAGGCTACCATGTTGGTTTTCTGCCTTACTCTGGTCTCTCAGGAGAAGCACTCTAATGCCCCAAGTGGTGAGTGGGGCCCTGGAACTTCCAGGTATGTCCTTATTCTCTGCCTCAGGAGAGGCAGGTAGGGGAGTGAGGCTGGGTTGGGTGGGCTTGCCCTCAGGCTGTGCAAAAGCTGGTAAGGTTGCTGTTTCAGCAGGGTTCAAATGTCTGTTCCCAGCTTCTGAGGAAAGCCACCTGGGAAGGGCTAAAGTGGCCCCATCCAGTCAGAAAGTCTGCTTGTGGAGACCAAGCCATCTGAGATTCACAATCTGACTGTCCAGTTCTTACATCTCACCCTGGCCTGTGTGTCTGTCCTGCTAGCATGTCTCCCTGAAATGCCAGCCAGCAGGGAACTCTCAAATTGGGCACCCCAGGTCCACTGCAAGTTCACAGAGAAAGAGGCATGGGCCCCACTCTCTGTGGATGCCTCAGCCTGGAGTATGCACCCACTGGAGAGAGGGAACTGCTGCCCTGCTTCTTAGCAGAAACTGCTTTCCTGGCTAGAATGGGTGGGGAAGGGGCCACCACTCCGGGTCAGCCTCAGGGCTCGAATGAACTGCACCTGGTTGCTATAGCACCCAGGGTTGTGCACTTCTTCACCCTAGAATCTGCCCTAATCAAACAGGGTGGTTTTCTTGTGGGGTGATGGGAGGATGGGTGCTCTCCCAGCTGGCCACATCTCGGAACCCCACAGTATTCTGTCAGATCTGCCCACATGGGCTTCCTCGCCATCTGAGTCCAACTCACAGACCTCCCTGTTGTGTCTAGCAATCCACTGGAGTCAGAAGGACACAGGGTCTGTCTGGCCTGCTTGTCTGACCTGCTGGCGTATGACTCCACGAAACGCTTTCAGGCAGGGAGTTCCTAAGTCTGGCAGCCCGGACCCACTGCAGGCCCCCGTAGGGAAGGCCATGGGTCTCACTTTCTGTGGAAGTCAGCCTGTAACATACTCCTGCTGGGTGGGTGGCCACTCACCAATTCTCAGCCCAAACTGCATTCCCTGTTGCAGTGGGTGGGGGAGGGGCAGGGGAGGAAGAATCTGAATGTAAGAAAGCCAGCTCCCTGGCCTCTTGTGACACCCTGGCATGGAGCGTCTGAGCCCTGTGATCCCGCAAGTTCTCCCTGCTATACTGTGTTTTCCACTGTGTCTGAGCTTGTCGGGGTGGAAAAGCCTCTGAGAAACTCAGTAGCACTGGCCACCGAATGCCTGTGGAAGGGTGAGAGGGATTCCCTGTACCTTTTCAGTGGGCTCAGAGCTTCTCTGGGTTTGATCCTCTCCAATATCCTTTTTCCGTTATCTTCTACCTTCTCTGCTTCTCAGTTTTCCTCCCTGAGATCCATGGCAAGCTCTAGCACCTCTCTATAATCCACACCCACCCTGTGTCTCTTCTTCTCTATCCTTTGTCAGAATTCCTATCTTCCCTCCAGAATGGTCTGACAAGCAATGTCTCAGCCATCTTGTCTCCCCAAGTTGTGCCAACTTTATTAGTTGCTGTACTGACCTTTTTAATGTACAACTCTGAAGCTCAGTTATACATCTTTTTTTTTTCTTTTTTTTTTGAGACAGAGTCTCACTCTGTTGCCTGGGCTAGAATGCCGTGGCGTCAGCCTAGCTCGGAGCAACCTCAGACTCCTGGGCTCAAGTGATCCTTCTGCCTCAGCCTCCCGAGTAGCTGGGACTACAGGCATGCGCCACCATGCCCGGCTAATTTTGTCCATGTATTTTTAGTTGTCCATTAATTTCTTTCTATTTTTAGTAGAGACGGGATCTCGCTCTTGTTCAGGCTGGTCTCGAACTCCTGAGCTCAAACGATCCGCCCGTCTCGGCCTCCCAGAGTGCTAGGATTGCAGGCGTCAGCCACCGTGACTGGCCTCAGTTATACATCTTTATTATCACTCAGATCTAATTATCTCATAACATGAGACTTTCATATTTCTATACTTTCTTTTTCTGTTGTTTATGACTTATAATTCTCTTTATTAAGGTATCTACAAGAAATTACTCTGTATTTGGATATGAATAGGTAGGTAGATTAAATGAGCTTCCACAGATAGTTCTGATATACAAAATATAATAGCTTATAAATGCTGGGATAGTCAGGTTTTAGTCTGAAATGTCGGTTCTTGGTATGCTTGTGGCCGAAGAATGACCAGACATGCCAAAGTTAGGCAAGCACGAAAATGAGGTTTATTGAGGAGACAAAGATGGGATTATAGGGCCAAGAGCAAGATACAGGTTTACAGAGCATGATATATTTGCCACAGATGATGACCAGACCCATTGTCACAGCAGGGTGAATAACAGGAAGGACAAAGAGAGGGACTGGTTATGGTCTGCATCTTGTTTTATGGTTCCCAAATAGGGACTTTTCCTCGTGATTCAGAGTCACCATGGTACTACTTTGATTGGACAGATGGGGAGCTGCATGACCTGAGTCTTACTGTGCATGTGGCTTCTAGGTCACTTTCCGGACTTTATGGTACCTATGCTGCTTGGCCCATGGGCTAGAGAGTCCTCTGCATTCTTCTGCAGCTGGTGTACCAAGTTCTGACCGGCAGATTCGTAGGGTATTCCTTCCTCCCCCAGGTATGGAGAATTAGCATTGAGCAGGACCAAGATGGGGGCAACAGCACCCACTTTCGTCCCTAGGAGACCTAGAATCCCTCACTGTCTATCTAACAGGATTGCATGAATTTAAAGTTTTAGTAGAAGAAAATAAACTAAATACTGTGTAATGCCATCAGTCTGTTGATGGATTTTTAGATGTTCAACTTTGAAATTTTACATTGTGTTCTTTAAAAATCTGATGCTTCCAGAGTCTGATAATGCTTAAAATTTAAAATAAATATAAAATTATTTCTAAATTTCAACTGTTAATTTTTTTAAAATTTTAGACATTAAATATTTTATTATGTACTTGTGTGTGCCAGGGTTGGTTAGGTGCTGGGGTCATAAAGGTATGGGAAGGAGACCCAGCCTCTTCCTTCACCAAGCTGAGAGACTCAGGGGAGCATGAACAGTAGAAAGGCTTCTTGATTTTTTTCCTTTTCAAATCTGATTAATCTGTTTGTACCTCCTTTAATTCCAGTGACTGTACCTGGTTATTGGAATTAGGCTGTGTGAACCTATTAGTAATTGATAATAGCTGAAAATTGAGTGTTCCAGGCATTGGGCTGAGCCAATACAGTATATATTTTTATGTTTTATTTCAGTAAATCCTCACTTGTATCCTGCTTGTAAATTCTATTATCTCCATTTTAAAGACAAAGAATCTGAGGCTTGGAGAGATGAAGTAATTCATGTACAATCACACAACTAGTAATTCAAATGCAGATCTGTTCATATCCAGAGACAGAGCACTTAACTGCTTTCCATATTACCTTCCTTACCAATCAGATCTAATCTCATTGTGACATGAAGGGATTAAGATCCGCAGAGCTAAAGTTTATTAGAGGTAAAACCAGGAGTAGAACCCTGATCTTAGGGTTCCCTTTCTGTCTACTTCTGTGTCTGCTTTCCTACTGTATTTGTCCTGTTGCAAAATATCAGAGTGTATGTGTTACAAAAACATCGGTTTTTTACAACCTAAGATATAAATATGAGCTATTATTTATGGAAATTTGAGATAATGTGCAGGGATGTAGAAACAAAGGACAGATTGTGACTTGATCTATTGTAAGCATTATACTTTTATGAACATAACTACAGTTATTCATTAGTATCCATGGGGGATTTGTATTAGTACCTTCCCAACCCCAGGATACCAAAATCCCTGGGTGCTAAAGTCCTTTATATACTATGGTATAACATTTACATGTAACCTATACTTTAAATCATCTCTAGATTACTTATGTTAATAATGCCTAATACAGGCTAGGCACAATGGCTCAAGCCTATAATCCTAGCACTTTGGGAGGCCGAGGCAGGAGGATTGCTTGAGGCCAGGAGTTGGAGACCAGCCTGAGCAACACAGTGAGACCCTAACTCAACATTTTTTTAAAAAATTTGCCAGGTGTGGTGGTGCATGCCTGTAGTCCCAGCTACTGGGGAGGCTGAAGCAGGAGGATCTTTTGAGCCCAGGAGTTTGAGGTTGCAGTAAACTATGATGATACCACTTTACTCTAGCCCAGGCTACAGAGTGAGACCTTGTCTGGGGAAAGAAAAAAAAAAATACGGAATGTGAATGCTATGTAAATAGTTGTTACACTGTATTGTTTAGGAAATAATGACAAGGAGAAAAGTCTGAACATGTTCAGTACAGTCGCAACCATCTTTTTTTTTATTTTTTAAATTAGAGACAGTCTCACTCTGATGACTGTTGCCCAGACTGGTCTCAAACTCCTGGGCTCAAGCAATCCTTCCACCTCACACCCCCACCCCAACCCCCCTACACCCCAGCAACTGGGACTACAGGCAGGCATAACCACCATGCCCAGCTCTGCAGCCATCCTTTTTTTCCCCCAAGTATTTTCAATCTGTGGTTGGTTGAATCCACAGATGGAGAAACCACAGATGCCGAAGGCTGACTGTATACTATTTCAGCTGTGATCATAAATATTTTTTGTTGTGTCTATATTCTTTAGACCCATTGGTAGAATTGGTACAATTAACTATGCTATGATAGAAATTTCATCTTTGTCTTTTCGTTTAGATATTCATAATCTTAAATTTACTTTTAAAATAAAACTACCTTAATTACAGTTAATTCTATTTGATTTTACTTAAGCGAACAAGCGACAACTAACTCTTAAGCAGATCAAATTGCTGATTTATCTGTATGTGATTTTATTTTCTGATATTACCAGATAATGATAAAAACTTTTTGCCTTTGCAGGTAATGCCCTTATTAAATGTGGAGAAACTCAAAAACGAATTGGAACTGCAGACAGAGAGCTAATTCAAACATCAGCCTTAAATTTTCTCACTCCTTTAAGAAACTTTATAGAAGGAGATTACAAAACAATTGCTGTGAGTTGGAAATTGTTCCCTTTTTATGTAAAATAATTTAGATATATACTTATAGTTTTTAATGAATAATTATCCCTCTTAATGACTATGTAGGTATAGCAGATTAGAAAACCTAAATAATCTAGGCAGGTGCATATTCACCAGAACACAAAATGAAACTAAGATAAAGGACTATTGATAACATTGACTCCATTTTTGTGTCCTAGTGTTGGAGGTGCCTTAACATCCATTCTCATTCATTACCAACACTAAAATTCATAGAGAGGTTCCTGGAATGATTATGAAAACATGGTATAAAATATCACCATATAGCCATGTAGCTCTTCATTGGGAAATAGAAACCTAATTATTGAAAGGTATACTGGCTATTATACTTGGCTAGAAGCGTATTATCTTCTTTTCACATAGTTCTGTTTTATTACTAAATTGTAAGAAATCACTTTCTTTCTCAAACCTGATCTATTAGTCTATATTTTTTTATTTAACTTATTCTATTAGTGATGGAGAATGAAAATTTTTTTCTAAGATTTTTGCAAGGCTGCTTGCTCTTTATTATGAATACAACTTCAAACCTTAATTTGCAGATTTCTTATCACAAAATATTGTAGCAACTTTCCATATGTTTACAGTGGATTTGACTCTGTGTAAACAAGTATTTGGCCTGAGACAGAAGAAAATCATCAACTTAAAATATAATTTAAAAGATAATAGCTTGTCAGGTGGATGAAATTGGAGGCGTGAAACCTAAGAAATAGTAAAGCAAACTGAATTATAGTAAACTTACCTATTCTACAGAAGCTTGATGTTCCCATTAGGAATTCTAAGATACTGTGTACTAACACTTATTCATTATTTATTCTATAAATTTGGTGAAATTTCATTTTGGAGTAGTTGAGTTACATTTGGTTACAAATTAAGAGCAGCCTGCCCAGTTCTTGATATAGAGCACACAGGACATCAAGGAACCTTGCCCTAGACTCATACTTCCTTCATCATAGGCACTTTCTGGATAATCTGTAACAGTCTTAAAAGGATTTCTCACCCTGGCCACTACTGATATTTTGGGCTGAATAATTCTTTGTTGTGGGCGCAATACTGCATTGTAGGATGTTTGGCAGCATCCCTGGCTTCTACCCGGTAGATACCAATAACATCTTCTCCCAGTTGTGAGAAACAAAAAGATATTCCCAAATGTTCCCTGAGGGACAAAAATCACAAAATATTTAATATTCCTTTGTTTTGATCACCACCTGCCATATTTCCCAGACATCTAGATTGTCTTAATCATTTTAAAATTGAAAACAGTTAAAAAAAAAAAAAAAAAGGGGTGGGGGTCCCAGATACCTGAATGGTCACTTTATAGCGAACTTTATAATCATAGATCTTTATCAGAGGATATGTGTATTTACTAAAGAATAGTACTTTCAATGTGTATGCTCATACTGGATTTTAGCATCTTTAGCCTATATTTTTTCTTTTGTATATTTACAGAAAGAAAGAAAGCTATTACAAAATAAGAGACTGGATTTGGATGCTGCAAAAACCAGACTAAAAAAGGCAAAAGCTGCAGAAGCTAGAAATTCAGTAAGTAGTGTTTTTTTTAAAATAGAAAAACATTTTAGGTTAATAACTTTAAGATTTGTAAAATATTTTACCAATATACTATGCAAGATACAGATTGTGCTTAAGAGTAGAATATGACTTTGGGGTCTTGTTTTGTGTTTTTAAACAAATTTATGAGACCTTATTGCATCCAAATCAGTGCAAAGTAGCCATATATCAAGAGATGATATTCAGCTATACAGTTGTTATTAAAAAACAAAAATTATGGTAGCTTCTAAAGCTGTGTCATGTTCTCTAAATATCTTCAATGGTAATGGCAAATATATGTTTTGGAGACTTTTTTTTTTTTTTTTTTTTTTTTTTTTTTTTTTTGAGACAGAGTCTCACTCTCTTGCCTGGGCTAGAGTGCCGTGACATCAGCCTAGCTCACAGCAACCTCAAACTCCTGGACTCAAGTGATCTGCCTGCCTCAGCCTCCCGGGTAGCTGTGACTACAGGCATGCACCACCATGCCCGGCTAATTTTTTCTATTTTTAATTGTTTGGCCAATTTCTTTCTATTTTTAGTAGAGGTGGGTCTCGCTCTTGCTCAGGCCGGTCTCGAACTCCTGAGCTCAAGCAATCCTCCTGCCTCGGCCTCCCAGAGTGCTAGGATTATAGGCGTGAGCCACTGCACCCGGCCTGGAGACATATTTATTATATTTGGAAATAGCAAAAAAGATAGTAATTAAAATGAGACTAAATCAAGTTTGAGGGTACTTGTGTATGTCTTAAAAATTAGATGCATTCCCTTTCCACATATGACTCAAACTGACTAAAGGAACGGTCACCACCAGTAGTTCTAAAACCATTCAAACAGTGGGAGCTTGAACTTAACAGGTGGCTATTTTGAAAGGGAGGAAACCCACTTGAATAAGTAAGTTCTGATATATGTTTCAGAAAATCAACCTCAGAATAGTCTTTTAAAATTGAGTAGGTGTATATTAAATACAGTAATTCAATTTTTCTTAAAAGATTTTATTTATGGGCTTTTTAGTTAAACTGTCTATGTTTTCATTCCACTGTTTAAAAAAATTTATCAGATTTGAACTGGAACACTTTTAAGATATATACACAATATATCACAAGTATGAATCACAATATAAACAAGTATGTTTATATCACAATATAAACAAGTATGAATTTGTTACAGGAAGTTAATTCCTAATTTAAGCAAAGGCATTATATTTCCACTACCTTCTGTTTCTAACTCAGTGCCACTACCGCCATTAAGAATCATTGCCTTAACGAGCATATTACCACAATGCTGGTAGAAGTCTGGTAGTTCTTTCGCTTGGGGGGAAAAAGGTTGAGAATTGGTTTAGAGCAAAGTTTAAAACTGTGATAACTTGGTGTTGACTAGTGATGTCTTATGTGATGACCTGAATACCTTCTATGAGCAGAATAAGTTATTTTTTTCTATAGGAGTCCCCTTTTCGAAGATTCTGTATTAGCTACTGCTAGAGAAGAGCTATCTTTGATGAAATGTTAATTCCAAATTCACTGGCATTTTCACTTCAGAATTTATGATGACATCATCATGTGAACACCATAAACTTCCCTAAAAAGACCATCTGCAAAATCAAAACTTTGATAATGAGTACTATAGATGGAAGCGACCCTAAATTAATTTTAGTTTCTTAGTAATAATGAATTTGTAAAGTATAAATTGATTTTTAAGGTACTAATTTCATAATCAAGAAAAAAGTTAAATAAGGATCATTTAGAAATAAATATTTGAACTGGAACAGAATCTCTTTATTTAAAATGCCTACATGTGCCCAGCAATGATTATGGAATAAGAATACTGTTGTCAAGTTGCAGTATAAAACTTTAACAAGCACTATTAAAGTAGTGGTAGTCTGCCTTTCTACCTGGAAAAATGCCAGAACACACATAAATTTAACAGTATACAAAGTCCTTTGATTATTCTAAATTATTTTACCACTGCTATTTAAATGGCTAAGAACTAAATATAACAGCAGATCAATTTTGAGAGATGTTTCCTTTTAATATATCTAGAAAAGATCTTGGCAATTTTTTTGTGCTGTGTGTTTTTGAAGACCATTTTTTATGGGAATTTGTTTAAAATTAAAGTGAAAAATAATACAAATGACTATTCAGCAATTCATTTATGCACAGCTCTTCTAGAATTTATATATTACATAAAACAAAATTTAACTGTAGCCAAATATTAAAAATATTTGTTAAAAATATTTATTAAAAATAATCTAGACAAAAATTCACATTTCCTGATTTTAGTTACATTCTTTTCCTGTAGATAACCAATTCATTTTTCTTCAAACTTTATAGCAGTAAATCTGAAATACTTTGGGAAGGAAAGGTCCTCTTAGTTTATTATTTTATAAAGCTTTTATTTGGTGATCCTTTTTTCCCTCTGTATCTCTCTTCCGTTTACTTGAAGAATACAAAAGAATAGAAACCACTAGGAGTTTGGGTTTGCTTTTTTTTCCCCACTCCTTTGACACATTTCCTGGTTCCTAGTTGGCAATTGAAGAGGTTAATCTAACTCCAGACTTTCTTTGAATTTACTTCTGTATAAATTTCTGTGGATTAATTGTTTTGTGACTAGTTACTCCTCTGCTAATAAGGTTTTGGACCTGTGGATATCAGCACTTTTTAAAAAACTTACTGATTTCTTTTTTTTTTTTTTAATTCTGTAATTGTCGATTGCTAATTTTGTGCAAGGTACTCTCTTGAGGAAGAGTTCATAGATAATGTAAAATCTCTACTGCCTGCCCTAAGCCTATAATCTAATATAGTAGATTAAATTTTTAATGATATGTAGCTGTATCAGTAAAAAATTTCTGCCTATAATCCAGTATTTCTACTTCACTAACTTATGTTTTATGAGCGTGTAGAAGAATGGTAAAGCAACATCAAAGGCATTTCTCAAAAATATACCAGTTAAGCAGAAAAAAACCTACCTTAATGTTTAACAATGAACAAAAATACAGTTTTGAAAATAGTTTATGTATTTGATAAAACTTATGTCAGGAAAGCAAGGACAAAACATAACTACAGGTTGAGTTATCCCTAAACTAGAAATCTGAAAAGCTTCACAATCTGAGTCTTTTGAGTGCCTATGTAATGCTTAAAGGAAATGATCACTGGAACTTTTTGGATTAGGGTTGCTCAACCCATAAGTATAATATAAATATTCCAAAATCAAAAAAACTCTGAAACACTTCTGGTCCAAGCATTTTGGATAAGGGATAGTCAACCTGTAATGCATTTAAATTATAAGGCACCTATATTTACTAATCTTAGTCTGATACAAACTTCTTTTTAGAGTATTTTAGAGTTTTGTTAATGGGAAGAAAAAAATCAGATGGTTTTAAAGCTCTGCAGTATTTAGAGGTTTAGACCTCTATTATTTTGAGGCATCCAAATTTGATGGAAAATATTTCAAGTAACATCATATAGCAGATATGTTCCTCTACCTACTTTAGTACTTCCACAGTGGTCTAAATCTTTAATGTGTAAACTCAATAAATTTATAGCACCATCACATAACCTTAACTTTAAATTCAAACGTGTATATATAAAGTTTATTAGAAATACGAGGATTGACATGCCTTTCATGTTTCTTCAGGACATGCCAAGACCTGGCTGAGGCTGATTGAAAGAAAATATGATTGAAGGCATCATAAATTCATAAAATAGAAATGATCTTTGAATAGGAAATTGTGGGTAGGCAAAAGGACTTTCATAGGTGAAAATTTAATAAGATTTTTAGGTAACTGGCAGTTTTTAAGGTGATATGTCTTCCCTAAATGATTCTAATTAAAAATCGAGCATTTACCATATTTTTTGTTTTAAAAATTTGAATTTTTTAGAAAAAGTAAATAGACACCACTATGTGAAACTTCATAGAATAATATAGTTGGGTTTTTTTGAAGTAGAAAAATTTTATTGGCCCCTTTAAACACTTGTTTAGTGTGTTTTTTATTGTGCAGAAGTAACTTGTTTCACTGTGTTCATTGGTATAATGTGTTCTTTGTCTCTTATCTATGCACTTAAGCAACTAAACTCAGCTCGCCTTGAAGGAGATAACATTATGGTAAATTTCTCTTACATGCTCAACTTCCTGCATGTAAAATGGCTGAAGGTTTGTTGGCCTACTGTGTTTTCTACATCTTGAATAAAGTGCCTTCTCTTGCTGTTAGCTGCATGTAAAAGTCTAAAATAGTTGAAGCCATGCATTCATTATATCTAACAAAAATACAAGGAAAAAATACTAGCTGAAATGATACTGGAACTTGAAGAAAAGAAATTGTGTTTTCTAATTGCCAAATATATTGACTATGCCAATATATATTTTAGAATCTGAATTTATACCTAATACATAGTGACTTTTTGCACGTAGTATAAAATGCTGATTTAAGCTGGCACTTCATATTTTGGCAAAGAAAATTAACAAAATTTACTTTATTTAGAGAAAAGTATAGGGTATACAAATTAACTTTGTTCCTCTGTACCTTCATTGTGAACCTTATATTCACCCAAACTCAACATAGAATTAATTTTTTCGGCCATTCCAGGCGAAGACAACTCCAATAGGTTAGGTATTCCTATAGTGGCCAAACCCATTCTCCATCCAATGCTAACTCACTTAAGAAAGTTTCAGATAGCCTTGGGCAAGAATAGAGAATAAGAACTGTTTTATAGTATCCAATGTATCTGTTTAGCTCAATTTGAGAAAAATTCTGTGATATTAGACATTTTAATTTTTGTAAAATAAAATTGTAAAATCTGAACATAGCCAATAAAATTTATAGATACAATGTTTTGTATTATACTTCTAGATATATTACTTCCATTAGAAGGGCAAGAATCTGCAGTACAATTAATAATATTAATAAATTGGCAATTAACTGCTTTTATTCCATGCATTGACTAAAAGCAGGAAAATAATCTGTCTAATGGGAAAGATTATTCTACAAAATACATACAATGTGTTTTTGTTTTGGCGGGGGGGGGGGTTAGCTATATTTATTGAAGCCCTGGCTAAATTATGGCTTTCTTTAAATAGCAAGAGAATGCATTCTTTTATTTCCATTGTCCTATCTATATAGGTAAATGAAAAGGGTGAGACTTATATCTTAGTCATTGCTAATTTAGTATATAAATCATAAATTTTCTTTTGTCTTAGGTACAAGTATCATCCTAAACAATCAGCAGGACTTTGTTTCATTTGTTAATACTAATGTAATCTACTTATATTAATAGTAAGATATATAACTCTAGTAATTTTAAATTTATTAGATCTCCAGTTTGTTTCCCCCAAAAGGGCTTTGTCAGCATTTGGCTTATGTTAATTCCTGCTTTGCTTTCATTTCCTAAAACTCTAGAATTTATACCTAAATGAGAAATTAGAAATCATTTAGTCCAAACCTCTCATTTTACAGATGAGAAAACTGGAACTAAGAGGTTAGATTTTCCCAATTTGGGAAAAATGTTATTCTTGTTAATTTATAGAATTAGCATAAGATTTAAAAATTGATAGTACTGATACATATAAAGGGCATACTTTTACAGTATATCAAGCTGTACTGACTTAGTTACTACTGTGTTTAATCTATTAATATGATACTAAAAAAGGAGAGTGTATCATTTGAATTAAAATATTTACATTTTTCTATACTAAGTTGTAGAAAATGTTAAATCCCAACTTTCTTTCATGCTCTATATTTTTCTTTAATTTTTAATGCTGGCTAGATTTGGGCAGAGGAAGTGACAAAAGTAAGTAAATTATTAAACTACAGAATTATGAAACAAGAATTTAATTGTCATTCATTCAGTAAATATTTTTTGGGCAACAACTGTGGGTCCAGTCACAGTCTGTGTTACTATATCTTATAAAATCTGAAAATTATGAAATGCTCAAGTCTCTTTAGCCAATAGCTTCACAGAGCAGAATAACAATACTGTAGAAATGTAGTTTGCATATACCCTGATAAATCTTAGATACCTGTTACATTAAGTGTTAATCTTAAAATGCCTTGCTAGAAGACAGTTGAAATACTTAAATTTATTCATTGATAACTATTTTTTTAAATGACAGTTTTTAAAATGTAAAGAATAGTTAATACCATATCCTGTATCTTCAGGCAGTTGGACATATGTGTCACACAAATTTTTTAGGTAACTGAGACTTGTTCACTCTAGCACCAAAGTTAATTTTTCTCAGTCATGTTGAAAATGTTTGTGAAAAATGTACTTTACTGTTTGCTGCATTAAATATAGGATAGCAGATATTTAATTTTGCTTACAGTTAAGGTCATTAATATGAATATTCATTATTGTGCTGTGTAACAGTTGGATCTGTTGTTTGTTTTTCAAGTATGTTGTCTCCTCCCTCAGTGTCAGACTGTTACTTCTAGAAGCTGTCCATATGACTGCTTTTAGGAGTCCCTCTGCCTGTGTTACCATTTCTAATGTTCTCTGGGCTGGAGAATCAAGTAATTAAGAAAGAATTTAAGGAATAAAATTATGACTTTAGTGCAAACTTGTTTCAAATGCTGTTTTAGGTTTTCACCATTTTTCATTTTAGTCCTCATGTTTGGGCCTACCGAAATTTGACTTCCAGATGAGGATAATGCTGGGGATTGAGGATAGGTGATAATTGTGGCCCCTGACTATTAATAGCTTTATAAACTTTAATTTTTGTTTTCTGGCTTTGTAGGATTGCTGATCATACAGTCTGTTCTATGCATAGGCGACTTACGCTCTCATCTCCCTTTGTTGAATCTATTCATCAACTTTGTTATAGTTCAACCCTGGCTTCTGATTTCTCCCCGAACCTCTCTAATAGAGGAGAATATAGATTAAACAAGAAAACCAGAGTGTCTTCCCCTCTGGTTGTCATAGAGGTCCACCAAAAAATTTGACTTGATTTTTTGCAGTCCCTACAAGTTTAGGAAATAGTTGATATAATAAATGGAGAAAGAAACTCATGAAACAAATGTTTATATTGTATATGTTAAACCTTAAGAAATATATCAAAATGGATTTGGGGGGTTCTTCTATACTTCTCACTTATGTCATTTTTATAATTAAAAAATTTATAAATTTTAAAACTTTGTATTCTCAGAATATTTTAAGATTTTAAGCCCGTAGGAAAAGTAGGTTACATCAACCAAGATTGTCTCAACAAATGCCTCAGAAGCATGACCAAAATTTCTCTTTTATAAATACCCTGTCCTGATAACATGGACCAACAGATTCTTGCCCATTTTCCATCTTAAAATAACTCTTCTTGCTTACCTAATCCATGTTATGCTATCATATAGTCTAGATCAATTAGTCTAGTAAGAGTAATTTTTAAGAGTAGAAGGCCTTTACCCTAAAATTTTACATCTTAATTGTAAAATTAAGTCAGGGAATGAGATCTTTGAGGACAGAATCTCAGTCGGCCCTTTACATTTATTGTCTTTCTTTAAACCTTTCTTATCTATCTTTCTAATATGGATCATTTTCTTCCCAAGTAAACTGATTATGCTGAACCTAATTTAAATTTCCTTAGCCTCTTAGATTGTTTTTTTTTTTTTTTTTTTTTTTTTTTTTTTTTTTTTTTTTTTTTTTTTTTTTTTTTTTTTTTGGAGACAGAGTCTCACTCTCTTGCCTGGGGCGAGTGCCGTGGCATCAGCCTAGCTCACAGCAACCTCAAACTCCTGGGCTCCAGCAATCCTACTGTCTCAGCCTCCCGAGTAGCTGGGACTACAGGCATGCGCCACCATACCCGGCTAATTTTTTCTGTATATATTTTTAGCTGTCCAATTAATTTCTTTCTATTTTTGGTAGAGACGGGGTCTCGCTCTTGCTCAGGCTGGTCTTGAACTCCTGAGCTCAGAACAATCCACCCGCCTCGGCCTCCCAGAGTGCTAGGATTACAGGCGTGAGCCACCACGCCCGGTCAGCCTCTTAGATTGTTATGATCAATTATGTGTGTCAGAAGTATAGATGGCTTGGGACATTTGACTGTGTTTGAAGCCACCCCACACATACACTGAAACTTATTCAAGAAATGAGATTTGTTCCTTCCTTATCATTTACCTTTTTTAAATATAAAATCTAGATTGTATAGAAAAATGACTTCCTAAACTTTGTAACATGGTGCCTTTCTTCACAATTACATATTAAATTTTGCTCAAACCTGTAAGACCGATCCCTTGTCCTTAATAAGATCATTTAATATTTTTTATTCAGTAGACTTAGCATTAAAACATTACTTCCACTTCAGTCTTAAGCTTCCTGGTCACCTTAATCTGCTACCTGGTTTACTTGTTTATACCTCGTACAGAAATACTACCATTTAGTAGGCTTTTCTGCCATTTCTACTAAAGGTCATTAAATCGTACTTTCACAATCAAAGACCTACATGGAACTAGCCTGGTTTACTTATAAAGTTCATTTATTCTTGATTTGCTGTAGTTACTCCTATTAATCAAAGCCTTTTTGTATTCAAGCAGAACAGTAAATAGTGGAAATGTAACATTGGACGGATTGGTTTTCCTTAATGCTTTCCTGAGGAAGAACATTGATTCTTTTCTTCTCCTAGGACTTTTTTATGCTTCATACTAGCTTGCAGATGAAGTTTACTTTAGCCCTGCTATCAAAACACCATCTATTCTGGTTTTAGTCAAGTAAATTTAATTTCAATTCTTGACTTACTGAGTAATTCAAGCTTATTTCCATAAATCCAATCTAGGGGTCTTAGTCCCTTCTGCCAGGTTTGTTGACTGTCGGATACTATAGCAACTGATGAGCTGCTTTGCTGCTACTTCCTCCTTGACTGGCTCACTAGGTTAACTATTGCCACCAAAGGATGAAAGAGAAGCTTGGCCTGAAAGGAAAAATTTGAGATCTTGTTTTTATGCTTACTACATTTTGGAAACATTGTAAATTATTTACATGAGGGGGAAAGCTATTTATGCTGGAGAAGTAGTAAAAATATCATTATTAATGACATTGTCACCAATGATGATTCCCAATGGGGGATAAGCTGATTATTTTGAGTGGGCTGTGAGGTTTTATTTTCTCCTCCCCACTTATTACCAACCAACTCTAACTAAATGCTTGAGATGTTTTTGGCCAATATTTCCTGTTTTTAGATCTTGTTGATTTGTCAGTGAACTATTTTATCCCAACACTAAGCCTATATCAGATGATTGAAGCCAGAAGTGGTATGCTATTTTTTATATATATATATATATATATCATCACTTCCTAATTCCAAAGTCCATGACTTCAACTTAGTAGTTTAAAATCAGCCATGGTGGGAGTATTTGTACCACGAAAGTCTGGCAGTGAGAGCTTTATTTTTTTTTTTCTCAGAGAACAGTTTACCAACACGACACTGATTGAAGGTCAGCCATAAATTGCAGAAAAACTTTTTAAAACCCTAGTATATAGCTTAACATAATTCTGCTTATGGAATATTTTGTGCATAGTTTAGAAAGAAAATTTAAAAGAAAGATATTTAGAATGTAAGACAAAGACTCCTTTGAAGGAACCTAAGAACTATGTCCCTAGCAACAAGCATTTGGTAACCAAACACAAAAGGTAAAAATCCGGTGGCTTCACTCTAAAGTCGTTTGCATTTGAAATTGAAGACTATCTTTAACTTCAAAGTAAAAAAACTATAGTAATAATTGAGAATTTTTTTGCAGTAATATTATTTTATACTTGCTAAACTGTAGTAATCTTAAAATTTTATAAAATATTAAAATTTAGCAAAATTGATACTAAAAATACATGAAAATATCTTGAAGGTCCCATAGTTTTTCTGGGCTCTTTTGAGTATATCATTAAGCTTTGGTATTAATAGATTCTTTTGAGTCAAGTACTGGTAAGGAATCAGTTCTGCTGAAGTTGAGTAATATAGAAAAGCTAAGGTCTAGAAACCAGGAACCAATTTAGATACAAGCAGAATCAGGGAATTGCCAGAGTATCACTTGAGCTTTGTTTAGGGGATTTTTTAACTGTCTAAACAAATGTATATAAGATGGACTAAGTCTTCTAATGACATTCTAAAACTATGTTCTAATTTAAGTCTGAACAGGAATTAAGAATAACTCAAAGTGAATTTGATCGCCAAGCAGAGATTACCAGGCTTCTGCTAGAGGGAATCAGCAGTACACATGTAAGTGTTCATTTATTGGAAATTCATTTCGAACAAAAGTCCTGAGGCAATTTGGGTAGGAAAAACTGAACTTCCTTTTTAGTCATTTATCAAGAAAATTTAAATCGTGGCATTTTCCAAGATATGTGAAGAAATATTTTAAATTTTTGTTTACACCTCATCACCTAGTTCTCCCACTGTCATCTTATCCACTTGTTGGGATTTACTGGCTAAGCAGAGTTTGTTACTATACAGAGATAGTCTTCAGCCTTGTAGTAAGATGCTAGATATTGGTGATGCTCTTTCAGTACAATGTTGTGCTCTGTCTCCCCTTTGCATTTGCCACTTTAAGCAGATTATAGAGCTAAGAACTAACTATAACTTTCTTTTACAGGCCCATCACCTTCGTTGTCTGAATGACTTTGTAGAAGCCCAGATGACTTACTATGCACAATGTTATCAGTACATGTTAGACCTCCAGAAACAACTGGGAAGGTGATAATTTACTTTTCACATATAAAACTCCTGATAAGAGAAGAAATTCCAATTTTTGCATGTGAACTAATAGTAGGAATGAAGATTAGAATTTAAAGGCTTTTTAGAATTGGATTTTTTTTTCTTTTTTAGGGAAGTAATTATCAGACTTCTGAGGTAACAAAACATTTTGATCTGTCTAGCACAGAAGAATGTTAACAGAGATGAGATGATAATTTAAGTGAATACCTTTTTAGTGCTCTATAAAGAAAGCTTGAAAGTGTTTGAGTTCACTTTTCTCTGGCTGCTGAATACTTTTTGCTATAGGTTGAGGAATATATAGTTGCATTGACACTTAGTTACCCATAAAGATAAACTAATTTATACTTTATCATTACTTACTATATTGAAAAAAAAAGTTTTAGAATATTCTGTAAGACTTCATGTCCACTGATGTGATTATTTTGAGTATGATAATGTACTTTAAAGCAAATGATAGTATGTAAAGCACACATAGCCCAATCATTCATTCATCAAATATTTGTTGACTGCCTACCATGTGCCAAGCATTATTTTATATTCCAGGGTTATCTTAGTAAATAAAACAGGCAAAAATGCTTGCCTTTATGGAGCTCACATTAGAAGATGATACTAGAAGTAAAATTATGTACACGGGGCAAGTATGATCTCCATTCTCACACTTAGTCTAGGTAGAAATACAGGCCATTGGTGGACAGGCCATGGGATAAGCAGAAAGGTAGAAGTACAGAGTATTGTGAGGGCTTCTAACTGTGACTTAAGTACCTTTAACAAAGTTTCCCAGATGAAATTATCTTAGTAAGAGTAAGCTAAATGATGAAAGGGACACAGCTGAACATTTTCCAAGCAAAGGAAGAACATGTAAAAAAAAAAAAAAAAAAAAAGGCCCAAGGAAAGAGAGTAGTATGGTAAGTTCAGGGAACTGTTAGTGGTTCATTCTTGTTGGATCATCGTGTTCAAGTTAAGAGTAGAATGGTAGTTGAGTCTAGAGGAACTAAGCAGAGTCATAACACTAATGGCCTTTAAAGTAAGTTATGGTAAGGAGTTCGGGATTTATATAGCAAGAAACCATTAAAGCAGGGGAGTGATATGTGTCATTCGAAGGAGGAATATCAAGAAAAATTTTTTCAAGAAACAGTGTAAAAAAAAATAAAGTTACTTTGCTGTTCCTTTCTGCACATTAATCCTTCAAAATTAGGCCTAGAACAAAATTAGGCACATCCACAAAACCAACTGTGGATCTTAAAAATGAGTTGTAGCCTAATGTCATTAGTTATTCTAACGGAATTTACAGAAGGATTTACATTTGTACATATTAGAGGTTTTGTTAGTGATATTAATAATCTGAAGGCAGAACACCACTTTATCTCCACGTCATTACAACTATTTTAAGTCCAAGAAGCCTTAGTACTTCCTTCCCACTTTGTCCTGAAACTCTGGGAGTACAGCAAAAGGGTTGCTCTTGTTATCATTCATATTTGCATTCTGCTTAAAGCCACACAATGCTTGAAACTCAGCCATATAAAAAAATACCTAGTTATTACTACACTTAAGGATAAGCTCCAACATAATAAAGTAAAACCAGTGCTTTAATTCTAGAAAAGAAAGTCTAGCTTGTCTTTTCGCCCTCAAAAAATTACATTACTGCTAAGGACCTATGAGAGTGGAAGAAATTTCAGCCCTTTAATTTGTTTTAAGTTATGCTTTTTAAGACAGTACATAGAAATATTCAAATGTAGAACTTTACAAATCATCCAGATCCACGCCAACAAATTCAAAAGCTATTTATGAAGAGTAGAACCAGGTTGTGTTGTTAATAGTTGTAATAGCAGTACCAACAGGCAGTAGTAGTAACTAAATAACAGCAATCACTTCTGTAGGGCTTACGTTGTGCCCAGGCACTCTTCCAGATACCTCATATGTGTTATTAACTTTATAATTCTCACCACCAAATGACGTGGGTACTGTTATTATTCAGATGTCAAAGATGAGGAAACAGAAGTACTTGTCACAAGATTAGTAAATGTATTTTAATAATTGGAAGGCTTTTACATATCAACCTATTAGTGGCTTAATTGATTGATATTATTACAGTATGAGTAATTTCTATGATTTTTTTAGATGTTTCTATAAAAGTTCTTAGAAGGTGAAAATGGCCATACAGTTTCTTGGGTTTTTTTAATCTGTACAAAATTGACTTAGGTAGACTTCAGAGCGCAAAGACTAATTATACTAGGAAATTTAAAGGTAAAATTCATGGTATAAAAAAGCCATATGTGTGTATACATATAAATGGAAAAAAAGCTTACTTTTTATTTTCAGAAATGTATGTATTTAATCATTGCTGAGGAACCACACTCACTGAGGAAGGGATGCTAGGAAATGTGGTCTTAATTTTAGAGAGTAAAACCTGAATTAGAAATTATTTCTTTTTATCATTAGAACACTTTATCCATCAGAGAAACATCTACTTTTAATTGTTACAATGCACTGTTCTAGGCATGGAGGATACAGTTAAACAAAACAATCAAAATCCCTGCCTTCATGGAACCTACATTCTATTTGGAGGTAGAAGGGAGCAGAAAATCAATATGTATGTAAGTTATATAGTATATTAGAAGGTGATAAATGCTGCAGAGAAAAAGACAGCAGGGAAGTACCTTGGTGGGGGCAGAGAAAGATGTGAGAAAACAAAGCATGCAGCCATCTGAGAGAAGATGCTCCAGGAGAGGGTGCAGCAAGTACACAAACACTGAAGCAGAAAGATAGCTGGCATGTTGTAGGAACAGCAAGGAGGGCTTGGCTAGAAATGAATAGAGGAAACATGTAGGGCTTCGAAAGCCACTGTGTTTAGACTTTGGTCTTTACTCAGAAATGAGGAGCCATTGGAGAGTTTTGAGCTGAGAAGTGATGTAATTTAGGCTTTAACAGGATCATTCTGGCTGCTGTATTGAGGATAGATGTTAGTGGACATGGATGGAAACTGACAGACCTGTTTTGAAATTATTGCAATGATTTAGTCAATCCAGTTAGAAGATGATAGTGGTTCCAATCAGGGTGATTATGGTAGATGTGATGGAAGTGGTCAGCTTCTGGGTGCGTCTTAAAGTTAGAGCCAGCAGGATTTGCTGACAGACTATATGTGTATAGGACTTGAGTCAAGAATTACTGCAAGTTTTTGGCCTGGGCAACTGAAAGAATGGAGTGGTAGTTATTAAAATGGGGAATGCCACAGGAGGAGCAGGTTTCAGGGATTGGGCAAGGGAGAGTAGATTAGGTATATCAGAAGCCCAGTTTTAAACATGTTAAGTTTGAGATGTCTGTTAAATATTTAAATGGAGCTATCCAAATTCAGGATATGCAAGTGTGGAGTGTGGGGGTGGGGGGGGTGAATTAGAGATATAAATTGGAGAGTCGTCAGTATATCAGATATCTTTAAAGCCGTGAGATTAGATGACTCACTAAAGGAGTAAGTATAGAGAAAAAAGGATGACCAAGGACTGAGCCCTGTAGTACTCCAGTATGGAGAGCTGAGGAACCAGGCGAGGAGAATGGTAAAGAGTGAGCAGTGAGGTACTATGTAAACCACAAGCATGGCCTGGAAGTCAACTGAAGAACGTGTGAAAATGGAAAGGTGTGGTCACTGGACAGGTCAAGTGAATTGAGGACCAAATTGACCATTGGATTTAGGAACACTGAAGTCATTGCTGACCTTGACAAGAGTAGTTTTGGTGAAACAGTAAGGGCAAAGTGTGTTTGTAACTAAGAGACTGGGAGAAGAGGAATTGTGACAGTAAGTTTAGGGAAATCTTTCAAGGAGTGTTGGTGTGAAGTGAACCAGAGAAATGGAGCAATAGACAGAGGAGAGAGTGGAGTGTAGTGATTTTTGTTTGTTTTTTAAGATAGGAGAAATAAGAGCATGTTTGTAAGCTGATGGGAATGGTAGAATAGATGTAGAAATTATGATAACATGGGAGAGAAAAGGAAGAACTGCTGGAATGATATCCTTGAGAGGCAAAAGGGGATGTGATTTTGTGCTCGTGTGCAAGAATCAGCCTCGGGCACATAGACAACTCATCTGTAGTAAGGGAAGAAATGACAAAAAGCATGTTCGTTTCCTGGTTGTTCTTTTTCCTCTCAGTTAAAAGGAAACAAGCTCATCAGCTGAGTGTAATGGTTAGAAGAGAATTGCTGGAATTTTGAAGATGGGTGAGACAGTATGAAATAGTCATCAGGAGAATGGAAAATGAAAGTGAATGAATGAACTAGAGAGATGTAGTATAATTGCCAGGCAGCATGATGTACCTACTTAAGGGTCCTAATTATAAATTGAATGTAAAACCAAACAAACAGCAAGCTTTTCTATTTTTCTCCTGTCACAGTAGATGCATGGATACTGAGTAGGTAAATAGGGAGGTTTTTACTGAAAGTATGGTGAAGTGAGGGGCATCAAAGATGAGGGCCATATGCAAGGGGGTGATTATAATAATTAACTATGAACATGAAAAGAGTGTTGGTAGGATCATAGGTCGTGATAGGCTTATTGAAGTGAAAGTACTAGAAATGAAAAGGTGATGGTGAGAGAATGGGATGGTGAAAATTATAATTATTGGAAGGGTTGTAGTTACTGGAATTGATAAGGTCTAGATGTGACTAGGGGAATGGGTGGCTGAAGGAGCAAAAGGTAAGGTACAGAATCACTAGAAGAGAAGAGTCAATGGATCAAAGAGGCTAAAGCGTTAGAAGAATTGTCTGTATAGATATTAAAGTCACCAAGAATTAAGTAAGACAGTGTCAGTGAGCTAGAAATGAAAGGGAGGGAATGAGGCATCTGTAGATGATTACAAGAAGAGACAGTGGGTAGTATATAAACGAATAACATGAAATTGAAAGATTGGGTAGAATTGGTTAGAAAGAGTCTGAAAGTGGGAATGAAGAGCATGGACTCTTATTCCATTTACCTCTGGGTTCAGTGATAAAAGAGGAGTATAGGAGATAAACACTAGCATAAGGGGCAAAGGGAAGGTTTAAAGATACAGGGAATTTGCTGATGGCTGATTTCCAGATGGCACGATGGTCATTAAGAGAAAAGGGGAATTTTATTTTCTGGCAAGATAGATACATTTCATCCAGCATACTGTGTGAAAGGCCTTTTATATTTTAACTAATGGATTTACTAAAACATAAATAAGAATTTTCATAGATAATTTCTAACCTTAGACATGGTTGAATTAGAATGATTATAGAATGATTATAGGCCAGCTGTTTTATACTGTTTTCCATTTAGTAGTATTGGGGAAACAGTAGCCTTCAGATAAATTGAAAATTCTAATAATCTTCAAATTGTTTATAAGAACATTAGTCACAAGATTTCACTGATTTCTAATAAAACTTTTCTTTTTTTCCTAAAAATAAAATGAACTTGTGAAATTTGACCTATTCTCCCATTGAGTCTTCTATTTCATTATGAAATTATCAGTCATAACATATTATTTGAATGTCTGTCTCCTCACTTGTCTGTATGTCCTTGAGGGAATGGTATCTTTTTTGAGACAGAGTCTCCCTCTGTCACCCCACCTAGAGTGCAGTGGCATTGTCATAGCTCACTGCAACCTCAAACTCCTGGGCTTAAGCAATCCTCCTGCCTCAGCCTCCCAAGTACTGGGACTACAGGTGCACACCACCATGCCCAGCTAATTTTTTTTTATTTTTGGTAAAGACCAGGTCTCACTCTTGCTCAGGCTAGTCTCGAACTCTTGACCTCAAGTAGTCTTCCCACTTCGCCCTCCAAGAGTGCTAGGATTACAGGTGTGACCTACCACACTTGGCCATCATTTCATCTTTATGTCTTCTGCTTGTGGTAGTAATACTGAATATGTAGATACTCAATAAATATTTGTCATTTGATTGAATAGGAAAATGTGATTGGACTGGTTTTATTTTTAAAAGTTTAGGTATTCAGATATTTCTCAAGGAATTTACTTGAGAAAGCATCATTCTTGTGGTAGTGTGTAAGTTTTCATTGATATTTTTATTTAACAATTCATAAAGAGAGGAAAAAATAATACTAACAGAAATTTTTTGGTAGTGCTTTAAGATAAACCATACTTTTTTCCTGGGGGGGAAAAATAGCCATTATGTCTGCATAAAAATTTTAAGTTGATATTATAGAAGGACAGATTTGAAAGAAACTTTGAAGGATTTATATTTGAATACCATCTGAATTGTCTCTCCTATAATTGGCCCAAGAGGGGAAAGGAAGATGGCATACTTTGTCATTAAAATATTAATACCTGTAAATCTTTTTCCAGTGTGGAGGTTGGTAGAAAGTAAATAGTGCCACCAAGTGGTGATATTAAGGAACTTTAATCACTTGGAAATGAATAATTGGCTGTTTTCTTTTCAACAGTTTTCCATCCAATTATCTTTGTAACAACAATCAAACTTCTGCAACACCTACACCATCTGTTTTACCAAATGTGATTGGTTCTTCTGCCATGGCTTCAACTAGTGGCCTAGTAATCACCCCTCCTCCTGCCAACCTCAATGAGGTTAAGGAGTATAATGGCAGCAGGAAGGCCAGGGTTCTCTATGATTATGATGCTGCAAACAGTACTGAATTATCACTTCTAGCGGATGAGGTGAGTATTGTGGATATGAGAAGAAAAGTATAACAAGTGCAAATTCTTCATTACTTATTTGGAAATAGTTTATCATGAATGTTTTGTAGATTTCAGATGGGTATGTTAACATTTTATAAATTTTTAGTTCCTATAGAATATAATAGAATATCACAGAAATATTTAAAACTTTAACTGCTAAATAACTTGAAGATGTATAAAACTGCCTCCTATAAAATCTTTTATCTTTTAGCAAAATTGATAATATTTAAAGTCCTTTGGCAAATTAAATACAAATCTGATTATTTTTAATGTAGTTAACTGGATATATTTTATTTTGTAGGTGATCACTGTGTTCAGTGTCGTTGGAATGGATTCAGACTGGCTAATGGGGGAAAGAGGAAATCAGAAGGGCAAGGTGCCAATTACCTACTTAGAACTGCTCAATTAAATAGGGTGGACTGTTGAAAGATTACCCATCATGACATTGTATTTATGTACAATTAACTCTAAATAAAGCAGGTTTGAGTATCTTCCATGTTAACGTCTTAAGACTGAAAATACCAGCTATCAGAAACTGGCCTTTCTGCCAATAAAGTTGCATGATAAATATTTCATTATAGAATTTATGTTACAACTTTCATGCCAAGAATGTTTTCTTACAAAATTCTTTTTACTCAAGTTTCACTAATAAGCAGCTTCTACTTTTGAGCCTCAACTTAAAGCAGAAGAACTGTTTTCTACTGAATTTTTCATTAACAGCAAGCTTTTGTTTTATGTAAAATAAATCTATTGTGAATTGATATCAGTGACTCATTTATTAGGTATAATTAATAGCCAAAGAGTAAAATTAAAATTTGTTTTAAACTTTTGGTTTAAAAGAGAGCTCCAGGATATATATAAAAAAAAAAAAAAAACTTCTGTTTTGAAGAATAGACTGTTTTCTAAATGCTTCCATAGACAGAAATGGCAGTTATCCTTTGTTTACCTTGTTTTCCAACAGAAATCAGATGATTTCAGTACTCTGTTTTGATGAGTTATTTTGGATTTGGTTCGTTTTGTTTTTAAACACTACTGGTTTCTTTTAAATGTAAGAACAACTAGTTATTGAAAGGCATTACCATATTTCTCTGATAAATTTGTAGTTAAGGTTCTAAAACATCTGGTATAAATTCAGTTCACTGAACATGTTTTTAAGATTACTGAGTTGACACAATTTAATGCAAAATCAGAATTGGATCCATTAAGAACATACTGCAGTAAAGAGGATTTGTTCTTATGAAACAACAAATCCGTATAAAAATACGGATTAATGCAACTACATTCATTATAAAGTAAATTATATACAAAATAAATTTTCCATTTCTCTAGGCTTACTCTTAAAATATTAAATTTATTAATGAACGTATGTTATCTTGGTCAGGATCTTTGCTTATGAAACACACACTCATGAAATTATTAGTGATACATTTGAAGCCAGAAAATTGCTATTTGTGCCATGCTATTAATCAGCAAATTGGCAGATCATTTGCATATTAAGACTTCTATTCTCATTCTCATTCATTCATTCAACAAACATTTGTTGAGGACCAGGTAGTATACTGATCAACTGTGGATACTACCCTGAACAAGATACACACAGTACTTGCCACTGCAGAGCTTAAGGCCAGTAGAGGATACAGAAAAATAAACCAGCAGTTGTTCTATAAACAGGATCAGTACTATGATAGAAAAACTATAGGATACTGTGTTTGGGAGTCACCTAACTCCACACTGGAGAGTGAGAGATGATTTAAGAAAAAGGGTTCCAGGTAGAGGGAAAAAGATGTGCCAGGCCTTTAGCCAAGAGAACACAGCATATTCTGACAACTAAAAGTATTAATAATTTACTCTGGTTTAAGCATGAAGTACAAAAGTCAAGTTCATTTATTCAGGGAATGTTAATCTATCAAAATGATTCTTTTTGGTACTTTAAAGAAAAAGATGAATACTTAAACACCATTTTAAAATATCCTTTTGTATTAAGAGGTCCTAATATGTTGATAATTTAATTCACAGTCCTAACTTTAGTTGTTACCTTTGTATTTCCGTGCTGAGACAAATTCTTCTACAATTTTAATAGTTTATAAGACGTTTTAACATTGTGAATTGCTATATTCTTAAAGAACTCCAAAAGCTGCTCAAGCTGGTTAGTTTTTATAGAACCAAGTGAATGAAACTTTTTTGCTCCCCGTCAGAAAGGAAGTTCTACAGCCTAGTGTATAATCTGTTCTGTTTCAGAAGTCCAGATGTAGGCTGTGAAAGATTGTACCAAAACTTCAGGTCATCTTAAACAGCAACTTATTTCCCATAAAATAAGGTTTGTGGGAAATAGAGTGATAAAGAGGAAAGAGTATTAGTAATGGAATGAAATGGTCCTGGATTCAAATCCTGTCTTCCTCACACACTGTACTCTTTGAGCTTTAACTCAGATGTTTAACGGCCATTTCCTTACCAGTAAAGTGAGGACAATAATTATGCTACCTTAGGGAGGTTGTATTATATGGCAAATATTATCTTGTATTTCAGGTGCTTCTTAGGGAAAGGCTTGGCACATAGTAAACATTCTGTAAATATCAGTTTCCCCATGTGAGCCCCAGTAGCTTCCTCACCTATCAAGACTGTGGGCCTTGTTTATGACTGTGTACCAGAGATAGGTACCTCTTTATATCTGGGCTCTGTATCAGACCTTTCTGTTTTCCATCAGGCGAATGTTGATTATAGTAGCCGAATAACATGCAGAAGCCTTCAATAATAAGTTTCAAAGGTTTCTTGTACCTTTGTCTACCATAAATCCACCATAATATGTAGGCTTGCTTTTATGTTTATTACTTTTTATTTTAATGAGGTTTTGTTTGGTTGGTTGGTTGGTTGGTTGGTTGATTTTTTTATTTGGGTATTGGTTTATTTTAAAGTCATATGCTTAGTTTTTACTCAGGTAAAGGCCCATGAAGGTTCTTAGCCATGGAAGAAAAAGCTTAGGAAGCCTATTAATTCATGGTGCAATCCATAATTGTTTAAATAAGCTTTGTGCCCTTGAGCTTAATCTAAAAATATGGTAACATGTGAAGGATGCACATATGAATGAAACAATAAACTAGGAAATAATTGTAGGCTCTTCTGCAAACAGAAAAAAAGTGATCGAATTGTGTCTACCTTTGTCCTCATAGTAATCTAACCTTAAAATGTCATGGTGTTAAAACTTTTTTTAGGGTGCTAATCAGAAAAATCCATATTGCGGGAGAGGAGGTCCCAAAGATGGGGATGTGCCTCACTCTGTGTAACATGGTAAATAAGAAACCTGAAGCCAGGATTACTAGTGTGGCTTAGAGCCCATCCTCATAGTTTCCTGCTATCCTCCCCCAGAAACAAGGCAAAAAATGAGACTGGGGAAGCTAGTGTTGGGAAGACATTTCCGAGATAAACTGGAGTGGAAGATGATGGAGGGCAGGACAAGAAACCATAGACTTGTTCACCCACAGAGGCCCAGCTGACCTCCATGCTTTGTTGACAGGATTCCTGAAAATTCCTTCCCTGTCTCCCAAACACCTGAAATTTTGAAATATGTTACGATAGTATATAGCACTTCGAGCCTGGGTGAGGAGCCGTAATAGAGAGATGGCTTTATAGTGTGGCCTGCAGCCAACCCTGCCTCAACCCCTTCTCCAGATAAGATGAAGTAGCCCTTACCTCATGGTGAGTCTCAAAAGCTGGCAAGGGAGCTCCACGATCACAACTGCCTTTTCTTCCATGTTATCCTAATTAGAAAGTCTGCTTAGTAGAGCAGTGGTTCTCAAAATGTGAGACCCCAGACTGGCTATACCGGCATCTCCTAGAAACTTGTTCAAAATACTAATTACTATTTCCAAGTGCTGTCTACCTTCATTTGCATTTATCTTTTGTTTTCAAGGGCCTATGGAAATTAGTCTTCCATGTGACAGCTTTTTAAATATTTTAAGACAAAAACTGAGTCTTCTAGTCTTCACTGTGTTCTAGCACTTATCATAATTGTAATTATAGTTATTTTTATAATCTATTTGTTTAGTCTATATCTGTCACTCTAGAATTTAGGCTCCCTCAGATACGGACTATGATTTAATGATCACAGTTAAATTCCCAACTCTTAGCACAAGACCTAGAACATAGTATGTACTCAATAAGTATTTGTCGAATGAAAGACAAAAATGCAAATTCATAAGCCTTCCCCAAGACCTACTGAATCAAACTCTGGGGGTGGGGCCCATCAATCTGTTATAACAGCCATTTGAGTTATTCTCTTGCACTCTAAAACTTGAGAAACACTGCAGTAGAACCAAGAGAACTTGCATTTCACCTTCGGGCCTACTATCTGACATCACTTGAAAAATTCTCTCTGCCTTCTTTAGCCCTTACTAACAACACTGCTCTGTCCAGTGTAGGGGAACCTTGTGGTCTGTATTATTAATACAAGTGGGTATGAAGGTAAAAGGATATGTATGTTTAGTAGGAAATATTGCTTAGAATGTCAATACTTGGTAGCTGTGGAGGGTTTCTAGAAATGGATCCCTTAGTCTGAAGAAGCATAAGCACTACCACCATCCACATTTTCACTCAGCACAGTGCCTTGTAATTGGTGACAACCAATTAACATCAAACACGCTGACAAACTGTTAAAGTAGTATCAAACTAACGTGTACATCCCTGTGCCTCTTGGGTTGCTAAGTTCTCTGATTCCTACTTCAAAGGAGACTTTTTAAGAATTGTTAATGCTTTTTTATAATAGAAGTCATAGCCATGTTGGCAAAAAAAAAAAAAATATGGTTAAGACGATAAAAATCACCTATAATTCCACCATCCAGGTAGAACCACTGTTATTTAGGTATAGGGCCTTCCAGACTCTTTTCTGTGTATTTATAGATTTTTTAAGGGGATCAAATTATACATACTGTTTTGTAACTTTTTTTCATTCGACAATGCCATGACTATCTTGCTGTGTCAAATATATTTCTACATCTTCTTAAAGGCTGCATGATATTCCATCATATGTGCCACATTTTATTAAACTGTTGAATTTTTAGGTTTCCAACTTTTCATTAATAAAGTGCTTTAAAGAACATGGTGTTGCTAAATCTTTTACGTCTTCTTAATTATTTCCCAAAAACAAATACTTTGAAGTGGAATTGCTAGTGGATAGGGTGTGCCAGTTTTTTAAAACTTTTGGTACTGCCATGTTGTCCCCTAGAAAACTTTCAGCAATTTACATTTTATCAGCAGGATATGAAAGAATACTCTTTCTTTTTGGAGGGCTTCCAACAGAATGTTCTGGAGTCTTTGTTTTAAAGATAAGGGATAAGAGGAAGATAAAAAGACCCTGCAAAATTAAAGCAAAGATCAGTCTTAAATTTTTCTGACATGACATCATTTACTGTTCTCCCTTACATCATGTATTTTATGATAATTTGGGAATGTTTGTAGTGCTAGCTGTCTCTTGCTTTCATTCAGTTTCCTGAAAGCATTATCACCATTCTGACTTGTGCTGAAATGGTAGAAGAACAATCTTAAGTACATTCTAGGAATTTGGGGGTAGCTTTAATGCAGGCTCACTGTTGATGGTTTTAGAGAGCATGGCCATAGTGGGAAAAGCAGGACTTTAGAAAAGTAGGCAGAACAGTGGCACTCCCACTTGGTTGCTTGGCCTTGTGTCAGTCATTAAACTTTGAGCCTACTTGCTCGTCTCTAGAATGAGAATAACATAAACCTACTGTTAGGTAGATAGGGATTCCGGGTCTCCTAGGGATGAAAATGGGTGGTGTTGCCTTGGTGCAATTGCCCCACCTAGGAATAAGGATGAGGGTGGGCCCCAGGCCCCCATCTTGGTCCTGTCCCACCCTAATCCTCTCCCAAGAGACTGCCATACCTGGGGGAGGAGGCAATACCTTATGAATCTGCCAATCATGACTTAGCATGCCAGCTACAACAGAATGCAGAAGACTCTCTAGCCCACAGGCCAACCTGCATTAGGTACCACAGAGTCCGGAAATTGACCTAGAACAACCCGCATGCATAGTAATGCAACTCCCAACTGTCCAATCAAAGTGGTTCCATAGTGACATCTGAGCCACTAGGGAGGTCCCAATATGGACACTATAAAACAAGATGCAGGCCATAACCAAGTTCCTTTTTGCACCCTTCCTTTTGCTCTCCCTTTGCTGCGACAATGGGTCTGGTCATCATCTGTGGCATATGTATCATGCTCTGTAAACTTATATTGTGCTCTTGCCCTATAATCCTATCTTTCTCTCCTCAATAAACCTCGTTTTCGTGCTTGCCTTATTTTGGTGTGTCTGGTCATTCTTTGGCCATAAGCACACTAAGAACAACATTTTGAACTAAAACCTGACACTACCTCATGTTAAAAGGATTAACGAGTCCGGGCGCGGTGGCTCACGCCTGTAATCCTAGCACTCTGGGAGGCCGAGGCAGGCGGATTGTTTGAGCTCAGGAGTTCGAAACCAGCCTGAGCAAGAGTGAGACCCCATCTCTACTAAAAATAGAAATTAATCAGACAACTAAAAATATATATATAAAAAATTAGCCGGGCATGGTGGCGCATGCCTGTAGTCCCAGCTACTCGGGAGGCTGAGACAGTAGGATTGCTTGAGCCCAGGAGTTTGAGGTTGCTGTGAGCTAGGCTGATGCCACGGCACTCACCCCAGGCAAGAGAGTGAGACTCTGTCTCAAAAAAAAAAAAAGGATTAACCATATTATGAACAAAGTGGCTGACACGTAGTAGATGATAAATAACTGACTGGATTTCCAGATGACTGTGTTAGAGCAGTTGCTATTGTCAACCTCTGTGGAGTAAATATCATTGCCATTGCCAAACAAAATCTTCCTTGAAAGCTGTCACAATAAATGGACTTTGCTTTGTATATCCTACTATATGTATTTAATCTAGTTCTTGTGGAATCTGGCTCTTTTTTACAGTCAGGTATTCAAGTAATCTAACCCAATAGAATTCTCAGACAAGCTATCTAGCTAGTGGAAGATTTCTTTCTTTTGTTTTTTTTATCTTTTTTGTTTCGTTTTGTTACAGAGACAGGATCTTACTCTGTCACCCAGGCTGGAGTGCAGTGGTGCTGGCATAGCTCACTGTAACCTTAAACTCCTGGGCTCAAGCGATCTTCTTGCCTCAGCCTAGAGGCGCTAGAGCTACAGGTGTGTGCACCACCACACCTGGCTAATTTGGGGGGTGGAGAGGGAAAACAGGGTTCTTGCTATGTTGCTCAGGCTGGTCTCGAATTCCTGGGCTCAAGTAATTCTCCCACCTCAGCCTCCCAAAGTGCTGGGATTACAGGCGTCAGTCACCACACCTGGGCCATATTATTTTTAAACAGTGAAGAGGACACATCAGTCATGCCAAACTCCCTTCTCACTGAAACTGCCCCACACTTGGCTCACAGCTGATCTTTGTTCTTTGGATGACGACTTCTACCTGTGAGAGCCTGACACAGAAGACTCAGCTCAGCAAAGGTAATTAGCAAAGTCCCAATAGCATCTCCAAGGATTGGAGAACACAGAATTGATTGACCTGTAATTCAAACTACTCAACCAACAAAGAGTGAATAGTGAGAAAATTTAAGGGGATTGTAACTAAGGAGGCTATACAGGAGGCTTCAGATTTATGAGAACAAGAAAAAGAACTGATTGGAGGTGAAACAAGATGGGCTACTGCTAAACCAACTTTTCTGAGAACCTGATGCCTCAGGGTTTAGGGCACGTGTATCCAGCTAGTCTCATGAAGTTCTCTGAAACTTGAGCTATAGTACATAGAGTTCCCAACAACCATGTACTTTGATGCCTGCTTGCCTTTTCTATATAGTTTCTTCTGTTCGGCTCCACCTGAAGATCTTCTACTCAGTTGTCAAGAGTAAGCTCAAACACTCCTTCCTCTATGAAGATATTCTGGACTCCCTCGGGCAGAATTGTGTACATACAACTATGGCAATTATTGCCGTGGATTGAAATTACTTGCTAATTTAGCTGAGTTCAAGGACAGGGATTTTGTGTCCCCTAACACCTAGCACACCTAAAGGTGAGTTTCAGCAAGCCCCATAGCTGCTTGCAGCATTCTAATTTCTATGAGAGATCTACCAGTGACCAAGATTGGTACTATTATGTATATTTGTTCTAAGAAACACTGCCCTCTTGGACATCAATATCGTAGAAAATGCCTATCTACATTTCTTGGAGAATAAACCCCAAAATCTATCTATTCTCGTTATTACTTCCCATTGACTCTGGTTAATTTTACAGTGCTCATCATTGACTTGTACTTTGCAAACAGTAATTTGTTACAAATGTACTTTTGTTGGCCACATCAATACTTCAAATTTAGGATCAGTCACCTCAAGGTAGAATTGCAGTATTTCCATTGTTATGCTTTTCTATATAGACGTACTACGTAAAATGGGTTAAATTTCCTTCCTTTCTCCTCTCCTCTACCTCTTTCCCACCCTTCCTTTTTTCCATGTCTGTACATACTCCCTTTCCCTTGTTTCAAAAAAGTTAGATGGGAAAATGTGTAACACATAACAGGAGAAAGGTAAATGTACAAAGGAACAAGGATAAAATAGTCGAAGAATGTATAATAGAAGATCTTGCTCAATTGCTATTTGTAAATGACAAATCTGACTTCTATTTCTAGGAGCCAAATGAAGAAGGAAGCATGATCAAACTTCAAATTGACTGGTCACATATAGAAACATGCTAGTTCTCAGGAGACGGCCACTCATGAAGGAGAAGCACTCACAAAGGGGACAATGAGGACATCACCAAGCTCCAAAGCACAGTTCACAGGAGGCCAGAGCTCTTGCCCTGATTCAGGGATTACTCTCTACATGACTGCTGCATTGATGTTTTCATCAGACTGGGAGTATAAAGGACAAAATGATTCACATTAACACACTGAAATGCAGGGACTCTGAGCCTTCACCTGTCAGATCATCAGGAAGTGGAGATTCCCCTGCCTTACTTGTTTCTGAGAATCTCCAGGGACACTGACTTGTGTCCACAAATCAGTCCTCTTCTCTCTTCTACCTGTCAGCAAAGAGGGGCCCTCTGCCCCATCTCACATTCCTACTCCAATCACCTTGAAAACTTTCTGTGGTCACTGCCAGTGAAGCTGGGCTTTAATGGGCTGAAAGTTGGTGAAACTGGAAGGTCGCCACTGGCCTCTGATGTAGCATTCTACAGAAGTGGATATGGAATGCTGTTTTAATTAATGTAGTTTAACTGGAGGCAATGAGGTTGCCCACAAAGACTCAAAATCTTACCTCAGTTACCTGATAGAGTTCTTGTCCTCACTGATATAACTAATGGGGGGCCCGTGCCCTGGCAATCTCATGGTGATGGGACCTTACTCAGACACTACTTCTTGCTGACCCTGACCACACCCTTCTTCAGTACTGCCCACAGCCCCCAGAGCTTGGCTCACGGCTGCCTCAGATAGAGATGAAGGTCAGAGCACTATAACATGATGACAGCCTTGTCTTCCTTCCCTATTATGCCCAGACGAGGGCCTCTCAGAAAGCACAACTCTGTAACACAAGAGCTCTTTAAATTCACACATGCAAAGTCAATTCTCCCAGGAGAAAGCCCCCACCAGAATGGCTGGTGAAGATAAATTCCACTATTGGACACTTTGCAGACCTGGAACCAAGGCTCCTCTTTGTCCCACAGCCCTTGGTGTGGAGGAGCTGCCCACCAGTCTAGTCTATTTATGTCTTCACGATAAAGTCTCTCGTAATGGCCATATTACTCTGCCCAGCACTCTGGCATTGATCAGTACCATCTCACAACATGCACATGCTTTAATACATTTGGACCTCAGTACTGGGAGAAATAGGGCCCTATCCTATTATGAGGTTATAAAATGTTACTATTACCATTTTGCCCAGAATATCTTATTGCAAAACTACGTAGTCACAGAAATTAAGACTACAGACTTAGGAATCAAAGAAGTAAATTTTCAAATCCCAACTCTGCCACTTATGTAGCTATGTGTTGAGCAAGTTACATAAGCTTAACCTGTTTCTTCATCTATAAAACACAGATTGAAATGCCAACCTCCTAGGTTTGTGGCAAACAGTAGGTCTCAAAACATGGCTTCCAGACCAGCAGCATCAGCATCACCTAGGATTTATTAGAAATGTTCACTCTCAGGTCCCTAATGAATCAGAAACCCTAGGGATAGGGCACAGCAATTTGCATTTTAACAAGCCCTAGGGTGACTCGATGCATGCCAAAGTTGGGGAACCACTGGTTGTGAGGATTAAAAGAAAAAAAATGCCAGGAAGCGCTTGACTCAGTAACTGGCATATAGTAAATACTTAACAATTTCCAGCTGCTATTATTATTGCTATTAGAATATCTAAATTAATGAATGGACTACACACATTTCAGGCAAAATTCCAAATATATTTTTCATAACAAAGCTTTTCATAAAAGTTTGGCAGCTGAAAGTCTGAGCTTAAGATCTCTGATGAGATATGAAGTACAAATCCCTATACTTTAATCAATTATGTAGAAAATGAGTTAAAATTCTTTTTACCAATAATCAACTGAAATCTGTATAGAAAATCACTCCACCTCTGTAAAACAGGAGTAGTTGGAGAAAGGATCAAGATTTTTGTCAGAAAACAGTCCAGGATCTGCTTCTACCCATGGAAAAATGGGACAATTAAAGTCTCAATATTTTATAGCACAGAATACAACCATGATCATTTTTACCTGAAATTTTTCAAAGCACATGTTACCAATTGCATGATGTGGTTATAAAACAATTTCTATCATGCACTCATAAAATAGCTAACTTTATTTCATGTAACTTCCTAAAGAACACCTCAAGATAAATTTGTTTTCCAATGTAACCCTATGAAACTAAATGAATTTCCCTTCTACCCAGGGTGTTTATATATAAACCAATTACATGTTACAGGAGACTAAAGTCATTGTGGTTTTAGAATAGTTCACAAGTCATTCTTTCTAAGAGCATTTAGATAGCAAGTCCAGTAGAAATTAAATTTGTGGTTATGTACCTTTAAGCAAATCATTCACTTAACTTCTCAGGCCCACAGATTTTGTGTCTGTAAAATAAAAGGTTTAAAAGCCAGATGATCTCTAAGGTCCTTCTAGCTCTTGCATTGTAACATGTTCTAAACAAGCCAAAGTTGCTCATGTTTTAATAATAACTAATGCTAACCCCAAATTATTCACTTGAACAGCATGCACAATTCTACCAGCAGATAGTTGATACGATTGCTTTCTTTATATTTTATTTTAGAGTACAAAGCTCCTCAGTATGAATTTTCTAGAAAAGGCTGAATGACACCTTGTGAGAAATTCCTTTGGAAATCCCTCTTTACCTGGACTGAACTAAACCTCAGAGGAAAAGGACTCACTTTGTGCTCAGACTCTCTAGTGAGTTCTGACGAGCATATATGAACAGTGGCACTCTCAGGCATTATTGGGCTTTCACCTCCCTTGGAAAAAATTGCTAACATTTATTGAGCAATTTATGTGCATTACCTTCTTTAAACCTGGCAAGAAAGTATACATGTCCCCATTTTACAGATGAGAAAACAAAATTTAGAGAGCCACACAGCCAGAAAGTTGCAAAGCTAGGTCTCATCACTCATCTTCCCAACTCAAAAATCCACGCTTTTAATCAGAGTGTTAACACAGACACCCCTTTTTTGATATATGCCCCCCAAATATAGTCAATGGTACGTTATATCCTGCACTCCTTCTGGGTCAGTAACTTTTCTTGGGGCAGAAAAAGTGTCGTTCTTAATATAAGGTAGCTATACACTGCTTATCCAACTAAAAAACCCTACAAATGTCATCAAGCCAAGTGGGGAGCTGTCAGCCCCATTACTGCCACAGCCTAAAGTACAGAGAAAACAGTGTTGGCTTAAGTGAGAGGTTATCAAAGTGCAGGCCCAGAGTCTCTGGGGGTGGGACTCTGCCATCTTGAGTTTCAACAAGCTCTCCAGGTAGTTCTATAGCACATGTTTGAGAACCACTTGTTTAAATAAAGTAGAAAAACTATAATACCTTTCTGTCTTCCACTTTAAAGCTGACTGACCTGCAGGAACAATAAAAGAGAATAATGACAGGTCCCAAAATATTACTTCAAGCTATTAAATTAAACTAAAACATAATACCATTTTACTGATTCTATCCATCAAATAGGCCATTCACTAAGGAGTAATTTGGTAAGCAAGTGAAAATGTTCACAATATAATTTTGCCAGGAGCAGGGAAAAGAGCCCATGGATTGGAAGAGTTTATTCCAAAATTCAGCTGCAAGGGAATATGCCCCATATATTTGTCTCTTATCAAGGTAAGAAATCTATATATAATTTTATTATTTCTTTCTAGCCAGAGTCTTTTTTTCCACTGAGGGGCTTATGTACCTACTTGGCAGGACAAGAGCACATCATTAAAAAATAGATGCCGCTCATTGGCATTTACCCTGTGCCACTGTGTGGAATGCATTACACACATTCTCTAATTTCATTCTTGCAACACTCTGCAGTAGAGATGGTTGTCCTCACTCTGCCGATGAGAAAAACGAAGCTTAGAGACATTAAGTGTAAATCTGCTATGCTCATTTCAAGGCTCTAGATACAACAGATTTCCTGAGCTGCAGCTCCCTTTCCTTCTCCCTTCTCTTGAGACTAATGCATCATTTCTTTCCCCCGAGACTGTCAGACACAGGAAGCCAGCACTCTAGGCCTTCCTTCACTTCCTTCACACGTTCCCTTTTACTCCCAAAACGATGTCCACTATAGCTAATTTGAAGCCCAATTTCTGCAAACTTGAGCCCTCCCACACCCAGACAGCTGACCCAGGAGGACTACTAAGACTCAAGGACACATGGGGACTGGGGAATAAAAAAACGTCCCCAGGAAAGGAAAGGAAGAGCAGTAGTGGGAGCGGGAGACGTGGCTTAACAGGGTGTGAGCAGCGTGTCAGCAGTGATACCGAACACGGAGACACTCAACCAGCAAAGAGAACAACTGAAAATATGACTGGTCAACAGAGGAATTGAGGAAAATATGGTCATTTGGGTAAATAGCTTACCATTTCTGTTTCACTGCCATACAGCACAACTATTGTGCATAGTCTTAAATGGGTTGGATTAACTTTGTGCGTTTGGAGTGTTTTGCTGAAACAGTGATTTCTTTACTGCTAAGACAATGCTACACTGCGGGTTTGCTGAACACATAGCACCGTTGCCTGCTTACTGCTTCAGAGTTGGAGGGACCACTCGTCATATCTGTATTTCTCTATATTAGAGAACGTATATCCACCACTGGTGCATACATTCCAATACAAAAATGGCAGCCACGTTTATATACTAAAAACAACTTGGCTGTGGTTGAGATCTCACTTCCATTTGTGGTCACTTGCTTTCTTTGTGGTAGCTTCACATCACTAATCACAGGAATCACAGTAATGGGCGGGGTGGTTGGCCTGTCTCCCCCACCCCTTTCCTAAGTTCCCCTCTTCCAAAAGTTCTATTGACAGAAACCTTGCAACTTTAGAAAAAAATAAAATAATAATAGCTGCAATGATTTAAGTCAGGTGTGGGGAACTTGCAGCCTTAAGGACACATGTGGCCTTCTAGGTCCTGAAGTGCAACCTTTTGACTGAATCCAGTTTTCACAGAACAAATCCTTTTATTTTTATTAATACATTTTTGTTCATCTTTTATATTTTTATTTTATTTTTAAAATGAATATATTTAAAATACCAAAGAATAAAATAAGTTTCAATGAAATAATCCTCCCAGATTGACCAGCACGATTAGAACATTAGTAAGAAATAAGGGCTAAATTGACACCTGCTATGCTCATAATTTAGTTCTAACTTCCCCCACTTGGCTGGCATCACTGCCACACAAGGCTGGTTGGCAAGAGTGTATGGGAGTCAAGTACACCAGTCTGTCATCAGTTTTTGACAACAGTGCACTGTGTTTCTGTTTGAAGTAGAATTTGTAAATAGTTGTACAACTTGACAGTATTTTTTAATTCTGTCCGCTTAACAGCCCATCATGTCAAAGAAGACCAAGAGAACACTGAAGGAAGAAAACAGATTTTTTAATGAGGATTGGGAGCAGCGATATTATCTTGTTTCTGCTAAAGATAAGATGATTTGCTTGCTTTGTGATACTGCAATATCAATGTTACAGAAATGCAATGCTCCTCAGCATTATAACACTCATAAGGACCACAAATATTTTAAATTAGGGGAAAGGCATAAAAGGTTAGATTGCAGAAATTAAAAGGTGAAAAGCAAAAGCAGAGACAATTCCTTCAAGCAGCAATAAGAGCTGAAAATAATGCCACTGAAGCAACTTATAAAGTAGCTTATACACAGGGGGGGAAAGGGAAGCCATTCAGTGATGTAGAAATTGTGAAAGAATGCATTGTCAAAGCTGTAGGATGCTTAGACCCTGATAACATTTCAAAGTACAAACAACTGCCTTTTTGAAGGAGAACCATAACTGATCGGCAGCATGAATTAGCCTTCAACTTAACTGAACAACTTCATGCAATACTTCAAAAGGAAAACACATATTTATTCAGTTGCTTTGTATGAATCAACTGATATTACTGACTCGGCGCAGGTTTTATACTCCATTTGGGTCATAACAGAAGATTTCCTTTGCTACAAAGAGTTACTTGTTTTGGACACTCTTGCGAACAGAACACAGAGAACAGATATCTTCAACAACTTTCAAGATAAATGTAGTGAAGTTGGACTAAATTTGGCAAATTTAGTGAGTGTATGTACAGACAGTGCACCTTCCATGACAGGAAAACACGAAGGGTTTATTGTACAGATAAAAAAAGTGTTAACAGTTCCAGATGCTCTTATTTCTTTTCACTGTATCTTGCATCAGCGAAATCTCTGTGCTAAAGCTACTACTTTAAATGACAAGTTATAAGTATCGTTAACTATATTCATGCAAATGCAGCATGGCATTGTCAGTTTCATAACAGGCTAAAGTTGAATGATGAAGTATTCAGTGTGGATTTGCTGTATCATTCTAAAGTGCATTGGCTATCACAGGGACAGGTGTTAGCCAAAATTTTATCTCTGTGAGAACAGATAGTTAAATTTTATGAAGAACAGAATCAGCAATGTGAATTATTGAAAGAAGATTTCCAAGGAAATGCAGCATTTCTGTGTGACATCATGTCAAATCAAAACAACTTGAATATTTCTTTGCAAGGTAAAACTAAGTCTGTGTATGATACATGGCAAAAAATCCAAGCATTTTGGAAAAAGCTATCTTTTTTCAAAACAGTTCTTCTTCAAAAGGAAATTTCAGATGAACATTTTCCCCATTTAGCAAAGGTCATTGATGAGCAGGATGATACATGAAAATCATTTGAAGAATATGCAGCTGTTATAGACCAATTAATTAGAGAATACAATGAAAGGTTCACTGACTTTGAGAATAATGACATCACACTCAAATTAATATTTCAGCCTCACCTAGTTGATATCACCAAAGCACCTAAAGAACTACAGATGGAAATGATTGTGCTCTCAGTAGATGACATTTTAAAGTCATTGTTTGATGTTAAGAAAGATGCGATTGAAATATGGAAACATGAAGTAGAATACCCACGCCTTCAGCAACATGCCTGAAAAACGCTTTCTTTCTTTTCGACCACTTATTGCTGCGAATCTGCATTCTCCTACCTAACCCAAATCAAGTCTCCTTTAAGGTCACAAATGACTGATATCATCTGGAAGACCAACTGAAACTGTGGACCTCCATGCTGCAACCAAATATTCAAATGCTTTCCAACAAAAAGCAGACACAACAAAGTCGTTAAAAGGTTAGTTAACTTTAAAATTAACAAATAGTTTTCATTTTTTGAAATTATTAAGTTCATAGTAGTTAGATTTTTACAAAATAATGTACATTTTTAAGTATATCTGATTGAAGTTTCTTGAATGCAGCCTTATTTGATTACAGCTAAATTAATGCAGTCTTCCAACATGAAAAGCTTCCCCACCCCTAATTTAAGTGTTTACTGCATACTACGCACTGTGCTAAAAGTGATGTACACTCATTATCTCATTTTAACAACCTGTGAGGTAAGTACTACTCTAATCTGTTTTACAAAGGGTGAAATGAAGGCTCTTAAATCACATAGCCTGGTAGAGTGACAGAGCCTGGGCTTTGACCCAGGTCTCCCTGATTCCAAAAGCCTTGCTCTCAATTTCTACAGAGGACTCCCCAGTGAACTATTGTACCATTTAGCCTAAGTGATGTTTGGAATGGATAGTGGTGGAGAGTTATCCTTTCTACGACCAAAGCAGAGTGCAGCCTCTGAAATGCAGCTGAACAAACAACTCAAGCACAGTTCGATGTTTCCTTCCCAGTGGGTGCTATCCCAGGGAACAGTTTCCCTTCCCTCTCGTTGCTTAAACCCTTGCAGCGCCCACTGTCATGGCACCTCCAAGGGGCTGAAAACCCCCCCCTCTCAGTGTAAGCAAGGACGTTTCCTAGCCTCATCCTTCGGATAGGAAGTGAGCACCTCTCCTATTCTGCCTCCAGTCCACTCAGCTCATCTCAGCAACTTGTCCAGAGGGTCTTTGCCAAGTCAGTTGCTTGAAACACAGAACAGATTTATATACTACTATATAAATGGTGATGAGGCTCCCAGGTCAGTGCACCAAAATCTACCTAATCTATAATGTGCCTGAAAATTGATAGTGTAGCTGAACCCAGAAGAGTGTAGAGTTACTGAAGACCCCTTAATTTCTCTGAGCCCAGGCTTTTTCATGCTCCTTTAGTCCCAGGGCAGCAACAAGCGTGTAGCAGGAAATAATAATAGCTAGTATTTGTTGAGCACTTACCCAGTGTTTGACAGTGCTCTACATGCATAATCTCATTTGACCTTCTTAGCCCATCTAGGCAGTAGGCACAGTTATTAGTCTCAAGAAACCGAGGTACAGAGCAGTGAGGCGGTGTCCCAAGGTCGCAGAGGTAAGAAGCAGGAACAAAGCCCAGGCAATCCGGATCCAAAGCCAAAGCGACTAACCACCGAGGGTCTTCGGCTGCTGTCTCAGTGGGTCTTGAGGTGTTGTCTGAGAGTTGGGAGGAGAACTCGAGGCTGGGTGGGGGCTCTGTCGTGTAGGCAGCAACCTTGATGCACACATGGAAATCCCACACGCAGGCAGGGGTAGTGGGCTGGATGGGAGCTCTGGTGGGGAAGACAGTGGCAGAGACATCCACATGAGCACCTGTGCCTCCAGAACAGGAAAGGGTCAGTGGAAAGGAAGGTCCCTGGGGCAGCCCGGAGAGGTGGTGGAGCTGCTCTACTGAAGAACAAACAGGCTACTCTGTTCTCCACAGAGTTCCTACCACTGCTCTGAACCATGACCTTGGGCAAGTTGCTTCTCTGTAAAATAAGGGCCATCACGGGTCCACCTCTAGAGTCTTTGTGGGGACCAAATGAGCTAATTTGCCTGAAGTACTTTCACAGTGCCTGGCACCCACTCAGGGAGCATGTCCTGTGGTGTTTGTGACCGTTATCATCATACCGCAATGTCATTTGACTTTGAAAAAAGCCAAAGCCCACAGAAAAGCCCCTCGCAATTGACGTTGCTATGGCAAGACTGGGGGAAGGAGGTTTTGCCCCTAAACTTTGATGCAGGGCTGAGCAGCTGCGGCAGCCCCGTCCTCCCTGCCTCTGTTAATGAGGGCCGTAATTCCAGTCTCCTTTCCCAGCAAACCTTTTACCAGCACCACTGACAAGAGGCATAATGAATTGGCTTGAGTCCCTGCTCTTCATTTCCGCTGCTGCAGTCTCAGAGGTTAGGGCTAAGAAGCTGTGAAATGGAGGAATGCCCCGGTTGGCAGGAGGAAAAAGGCACCAAGCCAAGCAGGCCCTGAATAATCAGGCTTGAGAACCGGCCATAATTTACTCTGAAATGGTCTCCACTGGGAGGGCTACGCGGAGGGAGGGGACACGGGGGCGGGTGGGGGGCGGGTGGGTGTAGAACAGAGGAGGGAAAACAGATGCCCCTCAAAGTTTTTCATCAAAAATCTAATGAACCGTACTTTATGAATGCAATGGTGTTTTACGATCTACACAGCAATTCTTTAAAATGTCTAGGTCCAGAGCCAGCTCCCTCTGCTTGTTCCCATCCTGCTGCCCGGAAAAGTATTTCTATCTTTGCCACCACCGGTGCTGTTCTTTGATTGGCGAAAAAAAAAAAACTCTGAAGCCAAGATGGATGGGTCCTAAACTTAACGTTTGGTTTCTCCATCCCCTGTTACATATTAGCTAAGGAGGCTCTTTTGGAAGACACAACACAGACATTATATGTAAATCAATAACAATTTTTCTTTTGTGTTCAAACCATGAATACTGACTAGCTCATTTTCATGGCATCCCTGTAAGATAAGTGAGTTTTATTATCCTGCTCCAATTCAATTCTTCTTCAGCTTTTTAATCAGCCTAGATGATTTTCTTAAATTTATCTCCATGAAATGATTTTTGCCAGCGTCCCACATTTTCATCAGATTTGCTTGTCATAGCCGGATACAGCTGGCACAGACAGTTAAGAGCTGTGGAATGGTGCAGACTGACGAGGATGGAGAACCAGACAAGCACTGGTAGGGGCCAGCGCGGGTGGTTGGACAGGGCAGGCGAAGGGGCACGACCCAGCTGGAAGTGTCGGGGAGAACAGTCTGGCTGGTGTCAGTACAGTCTATTAATACAAAGGCAGTACCATGGATAAAACCATAGCTGAGGACACAGGGCATTCAACCACTGAAAGGACTGTCCCCTAAAAAGTGGGTATACATACCCCTTTCCTTCACCTCAGTGGGAGGAATATCCTCCTCTGCCCTGGTGACAGTGGCTTGGCCACGTGACTTGCTTTGTCCAACGGGATGTTAGCAGGCATTATAAGTAGAGCTTTGTGATATGTTTACACAGTAGGGCTTGTCCTTTTGGGCTTCTGCCAGCACCATGAGAAAAGCCCACCCTGGTAGCACTAGTTCAAACAGGACGGGAGATGGGGGAGCAGACCTGGGCCAGACCTGCAGCTCGGAGCAAGCCCAGGAAAACGCACATTTGTTGAGCGTATTCGTATAGCAAGTTCTTTGTGGCTTCAAGGCCTTCACAAGTGCTATTTCCCTGGCCTAGAAGACCCTTCCCTGTATTCTTCCCAAGGCTAATGCCTTCTCATCCTTCTAGTCTCAACTTATACGTCACTTTCTCAGAGACCCCTGCCCTGACTCCCCTCCAGTCTAAATTACTCCCCTGTGTCAATTCTTTCTAAATGCACCTGGTTCTTCTCCTCCATGGAACCACAATTTGTCCACATGTTTAATGTTTGTCTCTTCCATTAGATTACATACCTTGAGAGCAAGGAGCAAACCTCAAACTTCACTTAGTTCTAGCACAGTCCCTTGGCCTATAGTGGGTACTTAGTACCTTATTTGTAGAATGAAATGTACCATGCTCTCTCCTGGGGCGTGGGGCTCTAACCACTACAGTGATGGCACAGAGCCCTTCTCTCAAGGAGCTTTAAATCTACAGGACCAGACCATCAGCTCCTGTACAGTGAGGGGCTAGAGTTACTAACTCTAGCTGGACAACTTCCATGGTGACTCAGGACTCTAGCACAAGTTTTACAGCAAGAAAAGCAGAAGCTGCATTATCTGGGGTTTTTAAATTGTAGTAAAAAGCGCACACATAAAATTTTCCATCTTAATCACTTCTGAGTGTACAGTTCAGTAGCATTAAGTACATTGTGCAACCAATCTCCAGAACTTTTTCATCTTACAAAACAAACTCTATATCCATTAAACAATTCCCCATTTTCACCTCTCCCAAGTCTCTGGAAACCACCATTCTGCTTTCCTTGTCTATGAATTGAATTACTGTAGATACCTCATAGAAGTGAAATCGTGGAGCATCTGTCTGTGACTGGCCCACTTCACCCAGAACAATGTCCCTGAGGTTCATCCATGCTACAGCATATGACCAGACCTCCTTCCTTTTTAGGGCTGAATAATATCCCTTTGTATGTATATTCCACTTTTGCTTTATCCATCATCTACTAATGAGCATTTGTGGTGCTTCTGTCTCTTGGCTATTGGGAATGATGCTGCTATAAAGATGGATGTGTGAATATCTCTGATTCCCTGCTTACTGCAACACCTTTCATGGCTTAGCCTCAGAAGCCACATAGTATCACTTCCTTCAGTGTCACAAGCCCACTCATCCAAACAGAGGGGGCATAGACCCCACCTCTTATTGGGAGAAATATCAAAGCCACATTATAAGAAGAGCATATGGAGTGGGAGATATTGTTAGAACAATCTTTGGAAAATACAATCTGCCATGCAAGTTTCTGGCTAGAAATGGAGGGGAGGGTGGGAGGGACTAGGGAAGGGTCTTCAGCCTTCAGTGGTTGGCATTCAGATAATACCACACTGGTGAAGGTCATGGATGAAGACCTTGCTGGCCGCTAGCCTGCATCTACAGAAAACAGCACTCCACCACTTTCTGTCTCCTTACCCTGCTTTATTCTTCTTCATAGCACTTATCTCCTCTCAGTACTTCATGTTAATAGTTTGTTTATTATTAATATATAAGCCTCTCCACTAGAATGTAAATGCAAAGAAACAGGGACTTTGTCTTTTTGTTTGCAGCTGAATACAAAAGTCTAGCACGGCAGCTATAAGGTGGTAGGCATTCCGTCAAATTCCATTAAATGAATTAATTAATTAAAGAAAAAGGAAAATCTAATTTGAGTTCTGGGCTTTAAAGTGGAGTCAGGGTTGCCTGGTGTAGTCAGACAAGCCTGCACATAAATCCTGGTCTCACCCCTTACCATCTGTGTGACTTTCAAGGGGCTGTTTGAGAAGGGAAGCGGGTAGACAGCAAGGTAGCCAGTGTTGAAACTCATAATCAGTATAACGATGCTCAACAGAAAGTTAGGCTCAAGTGATAGACTGTTGACCAATGGGCTCCAGAACTGTGAAGTCCACTTCCCTCATTCAGCAGAGGAAAAGGCTTAGGCCCAGAGAAGTTAAGGGTCCTGCCCAAGACCATGCAGAGCCAAGACTAAAACTTGGGAGCCCAAGCCCCCTGACTCATCAAACTATTGGATTAGGCAAAACTCGAGGTTGCAAGTGATAGAAATGTATCCCAGTGACTAGCCTACACACAAAGAGAAGTCTCAAACCCACCTGTGTTTCCTCATGGGTGCGGTGGATGCCTTGTTGCCCTGTGTCGCACACCCTCAGCCACAGCTGCAGCTGTGATGGGAGTCTCACCTAAGTGTACCCTGCCTTCGTTCTTCTGCCTCAAGACTCCAAAACCACAGGAACCCACTCAGCCCACGCACAGGTGAGCCAGGAAGAGGAAGTAGTCAAAGCCCCCAGGGACCACTCTCAACCAAAGGAGAATGGGAGCCATTAAACAAAGGTCCAGGCTCCCCTTCTGTGGAGGGACATTTCCGGGAGCCATTCTGTAGGCCTCAGTGGTCCCTCCAGAGTCGAGCCCCTTTTGCCTAAAGCAGAGACCTTGACAATGCGTACTTGATTGACTTTTTCCTTCTCCCCATGCACTCCCGCTGCTCCCTCCCAACTGCTTGCTGGGATTACCTTGCAAATAACTACAGTCCTCTGTAAGTCCTTGACTTGGGCTCTGCTTTTGAAGAAACCTAAACTGAGGGATCAATCTATTGGTGATGTAGCAAAAATTTGAATATGTCTTAAGATACACACTTTTTTTTTTTTTTTTTTTTGAGACAGAGTCTCACTCTGTTGCCTGGGGCGAGTGCCGTGGCGTCAGCCTAGCTCACAGCAACCTCAAACTCCTGGGCTCGAGCAATCCTACTATCTCAGCCTCCCGAGTAGCTGGGACTACAGGCATGCGCCACCATGCCCGGCTAATTTTTTTTTTTCTATATATATTTTTAGCTG